>JBCAUA010006580.1:0-27677 GCA_038406235.1 Peronia verruculata | reverse complement strand
CCCCCCCCCCCCCCCCCCCCCCCCCCCCCCCCCCCCCCCCCCCCCCCCCCCCCCCCCTCCCCCCCCCCCCCCCCTCCACAACCATTTAAATTGCAACCCCAATTAATTTTTGCCTAATACTAATAACTCACATACTTAACAATATGCAGTTGTAAGGGTCCAATGAATCATTTTACAACAAAATTGACACACCTGAGAGTTTTATATCTTACCAACTATGTTTCCCACCTGTCACAATAAACTTGAAAATGATTTGGCCAAAGAGCCATTCTCACCGCCAACCAAATAACTTCCTTTCGCTGGGTATAAGCAGTATCATATAGGCATTGTAAAAAAACAAAAGCAAAAAAAAAAAAATAGATTTTTCTCATTATGTGAAATGAGACTAAATGAAAGTTTTGAAAAATTCACCATATGGTGAAAATGCTTCATTTCAATATGATAATTTTCTCATAATTTTCTACATCATTTGTTTCAAATATATTTATAATATGAGATAAAAGATGAAATGCTTTTTGCTTTCTACACAATGTTTGGTTTATAACTCTTATACTTGACAAAGGGAAGTAGCTTAGCTCACTAAACAAAATGGCTCATTGTATGTTATAAAATAATCTAAACTGCCTTTGGAAATATGAAATGATGTCCATGCAATTTTTTTTTTTTTCTATAAAATGTTTTTCAAAAATACAATGATTATTTCACACACAACTAGACAATTATTTTGATTCTGAGTTTCAACTAGAAAATAATGCACTCAACAACATCTAAATATAGATCAAATATATATTTTTTATGATCATAGTCCTACCACTGTGTGTTTTCTCTGGCATGCCATAAATGCTACAATGAGTTATTTATTTGAAATTATAGCTTTCTGATTGTCAATTTTTCCCTGACTACTTTTTCTCATACCTCCTGTAAGGGACTCTTAACCCTCTGAAGCCCAGTATCTCTAATACAATACATTCTTTACAGAAAAAGGACTAATATTGTATTTCACATCTTAATGGGAGATCATTGTAACCAATCCGACTTCTTTCCATTGCCAGACACAAAAAGTGTTGAACAAGCATAGTAAAGAAAAAAAAAAAAAATCACTTTTCCGTCCTTTACTGAGATTAAACATACGTCATGAAAATTTTTTTTGAAAAATTATGGCGCAGGAAAACATTTTTTTCTTATTGTTTGATTTTATTAAATTTGATTTTGTTGTGATCAAACGACATGAAGTTAAGTAATTTTTCCTTCCCTGCACTGCTTGCTCTATACATCTTGTGTCTGGCAAAGAGAAGCAATTGGGCTGGTCAAAATGATCTCCCACTAATATCAGTGATTTCCGCCACTGAAAGAGAATTTCTCAAGTTCTTTTGTATCTTGAAGTTCATACTCAATCTATCCATGATGAAGTCCACAACTGTGTTTCTGATTCTTCCAGTCATGTATTTCTTTGTAACTGCTGGGCTCTAGAGGGTTAAAGTTATAAAATGCGACATCTGAAATATCAGGTCTGGAATGTATAAAAACAACACAACATATTTCATGGCACTAAAAACTCTCAGGGACTCTCACTCTAGTCAGCTTCATTGGTCAAACAAGTTGGATGTTACGAGGCGTATGATCATCGATCTGAAGGAGCAGAATAAATTTTTGAAACTACTGATGCTGGCGGACGACGGTCGCATTTTGATTAGTATGTGGGGCAAATCTGCACTTTGAAAGGATTGCTGCAAGATCTGACATGTAAACTCTATCACAAAATCCTCTCTCACTGCGTGAACGTCTTGGTTCTTCTTGGCAGCATGTCTCCTCCCGTTGACTCGACTTTTCACATCACCTTGCTTTTGACTTTCAGAACTTGTGGTTGGCTGACTGCTCGGTTGACTGCTTAGAAGTTGAGTACTGGGCTGACTACTAGACTGACCGCTAGGTTGATTGCTGGGTTGAGCATTGGGCTGACATTTAGACTGACTGGTTGGTTGATTGCTGGGTTGAGCACTGGATTGACTCTTAGGTTGACTATTCAGTTGCTTACTGGGTTGACTGGTGGGATGACTTTTGAGTTGACTGCTTGGTTGACTACTGGGTTGATTGCTGGCTTTACAAGGTTTGCTCTTCTCTTCTGGAGATTTGTCTTGGATGTTCGTGCCACTGTCTTCATTCTCACCTTTACCTTTGTCCTTCACCTGTGATGCACTTTCATCAGCTTGAGCTTTGAGGAGTTGCTCTTTGGCTTTTTCTTTCTCTATTGCTTTTTCCCTCTCTTTCAGCACCAGCTTGCTCAGCTCTTGCTCATACAACAATCCTGACAACTTCCACGGAGATGGAATGCGAGATCGCAAAATCTTCCGTCCCATCCACATCTGATGTCGACAACTGCAAGAGTAGCTGGATTTTGCAAAGACCTGAACAGTGGGCATGTCTCCACATGAGGATGAAAGGGCACTGGCCGATTCAGATCCATGGCATGCATCATTTTCACTTGTGGTCTCTGCTGATGTAGATGTTGATGATGATGAAACGGTGCTGCCTGCAGCAAATTTATCTTTCTTCCCCAACATGGGTTCCTGAGCGGTGTTCAAGCTACTGGAAGTGGTGCTGCCACTGTTCGGAACTAACATGTCACCACCAACACTACTACCAGCTGATCCAATATTGACATCCTTACATGGATGGCCACTCACCTTAGTATCCATGTCATCCATCTTCCTGATTGAGTTGTCAGTTTTTGTTTCTCCGTCTTCAGTGCTATCACACCCAGTTTGACTGCTGGCAGCATCACAATTTGAAGATGATTTAATCTTGCTAGATACTTCACCAGCATCAGTATGCACTCCTCCGCAGAGTTTTTTCTTTGGATTCTCTTGTTTAGAGGGACGGACTTTCTGTTCCACCAAATCTGAATCATCGATTGACTCACTGCTCGAGCTATCCAAGTGAGCGGCTGCACTGCTGCGTTTGCCCAGGGCAATGTCTGACTGACCCTCAACCACAACATCCATTGAGCTGCTACCAGAAATTTGGCTTTCACCCCTCGTATTTTCACCTTTCTGATCCAAATCCATATTATTTTCACCATTGTCTGCCTGAATTTTGCTATTCTGAACACCTCCCACTTCTCTTACTGTGGAAGAATCTATCTTGCCTGCTTCCTCCTTAGCTGTATCCATCACCATCTCTCGATCCTTTAATCCATCTTCCTCCACCTCTTTCAGTTCTATCATAAACACGGACTGCATCACATCCAGCACCATTTGCTGAGCTGTTGAGCACCACTGCATCTCTGGACTGATGCCCTTTTGTTGTGCCAGAGCGGTCAGTTTTTCACAGGACAAAATGGAGGCTAAAGGCGACAGAGCAATGAAAAACTCTCCATTGTCTTGCTCGCCATCTACGCGTGTTGGGTTCACTTTCGTGTGCTGACTCTCCACTTTACCTCCCTCTGCCCCTCCTTGCCCTTTACCTTTACCTTTCTTTTTCTTTGGTCCTTCGTCAGTGTCTCCACCTGATTTGTTTCCCTTAGGAACTTCCGCTGGAGCCAGGAGGTCTGAAAATAGTTCAAAGAAAAGTGTTCGTAAAGGTGAACAGTGAACGAAAAAATATAACTAGAGTAAAGGTGAAACAAGCTGAGATTAATTCAATTTATTTTTTTTTTCAGTCACATCTTTTGTAAAGCAAACAAGATATAACGCAGGTCTATGACTATGAGCATAAACTGGTTAACCATGAGCATTCACGCTTTGTCTTCCTTCACAACAAGCACAAATTTGACACTCTGACAGCCTGATATAATGCCCTCACCCACAGATTTGGGGCTGTTGTGATCATCTCACAGTTACCCTGGACCTCATTCCCACCTACAGCCTGCACTTTAAGTTACTTTTGGGAAAAAGCCCATTTTTTTTTTTGTTTAACCTCAAGACTGTTCACGACCCAACATGTTTCTCAAGCATATCACACAGTTATATTTTTAGTCCATAAGGACTTTGCTCTGAATCTACACATCTCAGTGTTCATACAGTGGGAGCAAAAGCTCCCTTTGTTTCACACATGATGGGATGGACTCAGCTTCTTTGCTTACATTGAGGAGCACACTGGACTGTGAACAACAGGAAATCATGGTGCCCAATCAAATTCTTCCCTCCACTAGACAAAAGAGGTGTTGAACAAATTGTGTGAAGAGAAAACAATTACTTTACTTTATGTCATTCGAGAGATCAATCACCAAAAAAAATTTGACAAAATTATAACAATAAGCAAAAACACTCTCTTTAGATCTATACCATAATATTATTCTTTAATTCTGCACGGTGTGTGTTTCAAGCAAAAGTGATTTTTTTCCTCGTTGCTCAACCTGTTTGACACTTCATCTGTCCGCCAAGGGAATGCACACAATGCTCTCTCATTAAGATAATATGGGCCACTATTGGACAGCTAATTACTGCAAAACAATAACGAAGAAAAACAGTTGGGAGTAACTTCCCTTATATTTTAACTTAACCCACGAAGTGTCAATACAAAATGATGGAATGTTCAAATTTGTATAGTAACAGTATTTTTTTTTTATGTGATAGTTTAGATCTAAAGTCGATATTGGATAAACAACATTGTATATTGTTTCACTTGGAAAGAACTGTTCATATGAATAGTGTAATGGCTCAGATTTAACCAAATCGGATATTTGACCTTGTAGGGTTAAAAAAACCTGACTCTTTTTTTTCAACTGTTTGTGATCTGATTTCAGAAACACTGTAGTCAAGCCTCCAGCCACAGGTTGACTCCGAGTCCACTGAGCAAATCAAAATCCACTTACGTGCTAGGCCCCAAGGTTTGGATTTTGTCTCCGGATCTGCCGCAGGTGGCCAGTGATGTGTCATCTCCGCTGCTCTTTTCAACTCTGTCACAAACTTAAGCTTGGTCTTCTCGTTTACATTTCCGGCCACGTTGTGAGTGAGTACGAATGGGTCCAGAATTGTCAGACACCCAACCTGTGACAAACACAACAAGAGCCATTGATCTGTTGTTACACTAAGAGTAGATTTGTTCTGACCAAGTGAAAAGCTGGAAATGCCCACATCTATTTTTAGGAGGGAATACAAACACTCCAGATATTAAATTCGCCTCACTTCTTGGTTTGACCATGTTACGGTGGGCAGGAAATCTATGACTAACACCTTTGGTTGTGAGATTATTGAACCTAGATGCCCTATAAACAATAGCAGTAGCCAGCAGTGTTAATGATTTAATGACATAGAAAAACGTACGACGTATTTCCAGCATCCAGTTTTTCCCAAAATTTTGTGTTCTACAATAGTTGTGGGATTTCGTAATAGGCTACACATAAGTGAGGGTTCTATTTTTAGCAGGGGGTACAAATATTCCGCCAGAGATTTCCAGGTTTGTGTTTAGTGGAATAAGAATTATTATGTCACTGAATACCAAACTGTCTCCCCTGTTGGTGCAAATGTCTTGCATTTGGTCAAAATGAGCCGTATGTTAATTTTCTACCACGCGAGTAATTACTATCATGTACAACCATTAAATCTCACACTTTCATACACTTTAGAGAAAAAAAAAAAAATCTTGAGTTGGGTTAACTGTTGTCACAGATATTGGAAGTGACTCCTCAGTACCAGTCAAAATCAGGACAAAATTCAGCAAATATGAGCAGTCAAGCACATAACTCAATCTATTCGCCTCACACATCTTGACAAAATCCATCCGCAAGAGCAATATTTTCCTATCCAGATATGTATGCCAGTGTGATGAAATAGAGTTTCAGAGATAAAATGAGATCAAATTTCATTGTCAGGACATGACGATAGAGGAAAAAATAGAGATGAAATCAGAAGTAGAAATTATAAGATTTTAACACCCCCCCCCCAAAATACTTTTAAAAAGGGGACGCAGTGGCTCAATGAGTATGGCGTCTGCTCATGGAGCGGCCAGGATCGACTCACGGGTTCCGCATTGGGGGATGACAGGACATGAAGATCGAAAACCCGCATTTTTTTTTCAGTGACTGAACAGGCCCTGGCTTCCTGTGGGTAGGGAAGCCTGATGTCTAGCCTTCTTGGATAAGGGCGAATATATTTCGGAGGTCCCATGTGTACGTTACGAACGTTAAAGAACCCTTGGCAGTTCAAAATCGATGAAAGAGTGGGCCTTGTGCAGTTGTCCGGGCAAAACTTCCCAATTCTGAATTTCTGCCCACAAAAATTTTCAGTAAAAACAGGCAACCTCTTAAAAAGTCGAGATAATCCTACTTTCTTGGGATTGAGAGGCTCGAGAAGAGAGAGAGAGAGAGAGAGAGAGAGAGAGAACAAACAATTAAAAAATCGGATTTAAAAAAATGGTTAAAGACAGAAAACAGAAATGCTGTAAGGCTGGACATTAATATAACGTCTATATTAGAACAGCTAGTAAACCAATTTTGAACATAAAATATTTCGTTCTTGACACACCCGAAGGAAAGCTGAAAGACAGTGTGTAAAAAGTCCGGATTCAATTCGATATCACCTAGTAAAGATTTTCCTCCTTTGTGTTTTTTTACTTTACGTGTAGACAGTTTCCTCTGACAGGGTTAACACCCCCTGTCCGGGTCTCTCCTAGCCTGCATGCATAATGTCGATGTTAGATGTGAATTGGGAACCCTCGGGATGAAGTTTGGAGGAAGACAGGAGTGGAATGGATGAGAAGGATATCGCAAATCAAGAAGTAAAGAAAAGGAAAAGAAGAGAGGGAAAACCTTTTAATGAAATCGAAATGTGCTGATAAACAAGTAAAAAGGCCCCCAGTAAGGGATGGAATTAACAGGCGAGGACGACAAGAACACGAACAAGAATCAACAAGAACACGATCAAAACAACAACAACAACAACCTTAATCACAACAGCAACACCACCACCACCATCACAGACAACAAAACTTATGACAAAAACGACAATATTAAACAATAACAAAAAAAAAAAAATGCCAGCAACAACATTAACGACGACTACAAAAACCACAAGACAACAACAACGACAAAGTTTTAACAATAAGGAACAACAGCAGCAAGTATAACAACACGAAATAACACCCCCCCCCCCAAAAAAAAAAAAACAACACCGACGACAGCAAACAACAATAATAACAGAGCAAAAACGGTAACAACAGCAACAATAACAACAAAGCAACTACAACAAAGCAACAACAACAAAAACAGACAAACAAACAGCAAAATATACAACAACAACAACAATAATATTCAATAATAACAATGACAGTAAAGCAACAGAGGTCAACAACAACAACTTTAAGTCAGCAACAACAACAACACGACAACGACCACAACGACAGAAAAAGAAGAAAGCAATAATAACATCAACAGGACAACCGTCGGCAGATGGTTGATAGGTAAATTTAGCACGTAATGTAAAGTTACATCTACAACAACCCTTACGGGGGCCTGGGGTATATAAGTAGGTTCTCTGCTCTCACCTGCAGGCGTGTAGGCCCACCATCGGTAGGGTGTCTCCCATGGAGGGCCATCTTCGACATTCCAGAGGAGACGTTTCTTCTCTCCCTATCTCTCTCTCCTTCCTCTTGTCTTTTGTCCCGCTTTCTTTCCTCTCATCTTCTTGATGTTTGAACGTATCTTACCGTGTTTGACACAATATAGCGGCAATCGTGCTAATGTGTCGTTAAACCCCAACACAACACAACAACATTCTACAACAGCTAGTTCAAAAACTCTATAAGTGAGACAATGAGCAAAAGACCCCAATTGTACTGAAGTTCGCCATCATCGATACGCCTATCAAACCAAGGCAATGCTCCCTCAGTCTGCACCTTTCAAATGCTACGTTCTGTACAGGTCTTTAAATCTCCTGGTGGCGGTTATCTCGACTTCATATGCTGTGGGTCATATTTTGTCCACATGTAGGTGTGAATGTGTGTTACAGCCATGACTAATATACAGTGTTTCATCAACCGGGAATGGAATTTCTTTCTGAGGGCAAAGGTCTCACAACCAGTCAAAATGAGACGTAAGTCGATTTTTCACCATATGGGGTTCTTGGTATCACGTGAAAGCTTATTTTATAAACTTTCAGACGGTGAAAAACGTTCTGAGCTAGCTTTATTCTAGCCAGAGATATGGCAGTTAAAGAGGAAAGGGGAGGGGTTGGGTGGGGGGGGGGCTCCAGCAATGACCGAAATTCATATAAAATGGAGTTTAACTGAACGGTAGAGCGCATAAATCTACATACCGACCTCACAAAAACGCGACTGTAAAACACGCACACACACACACACACACACACAAACACACACACACACACACTCGATGTCTGACCTCCCTCATCACATTCAAAGCCCGATTTCTGGGTTCTAGCCTAGCGACCTACATCTCTGGCCGCCAGACATTAATACAGTTTATCTTACTGTGTATTATCTTATCTCATCTTAATTTGTTTTATCTACCTAGTCTTGTCTTATCTTTTTTTTATTTAGTTGTTGTTAGACATCGGGATCCGACAATGTCAGTTGTGCAGTCATCGTTCGTGGGTTCGACAGCGGCCGGAGGTGCACACTCGGAGGGCAATGTGGGCATTGAAATGTCGCAGTGGTTGGCTTGAGCAGCAGAGGCCTTTCCTCTCTCCCTGGCGCTGGAGATTTTCTTCCGCCGGTTTTCTTCACAGAAGATCAAAGCTTTGTGGGTCAGGGACAGCAGTTCAATCTGTCCTCTGCGCTGGTTTCTAGCTCTCTTGCAAAGATACCACAGTGTTTCAAACTTTCTTTTAGGCAGTCTTTGGGCGCTTTTAGGGGCGACCAGTCTTTCTGTGCTCCTCTGAGAGAGCCCCATACAGGATCTTGAGTGGAGGTCGAGCTTTGTCTTGTATTATATTGATAATATAATTATAAATATTTATATCACTGAATAGCTGTAGTCCTAAGCAGATTTATAATTGCCATAAACAGCAGCAACTGCTTTTTTTTTTTTTCAAATTTATTCAGTAATGATCAAAATTTGAGATTCGACAAAATAAAATCAGACTCTCGTCAAATTTTGAGCATATGGAGTTACTGGTATCACTGTGAAGAGTATTCATTTTCCTTTCAGTCCATAAAAAAAAGATTGTTGAGATATTGGCATTAAATACAATGGGGGTCACTTGTTGCTGCAGCTGAATTTATTGACAAAAAGGCCAATCACTTCAATAAATCCTTCTTAATCCTTATTAGGCCATGCCACTAACTTACAATTTTTGCTCTTTTACTCGATCTATATCAGTATATTGAACTCTGAAATGCATTTTTAGATTGACATAGAAGAGTTTGGTGAAGGAAAAAGAAAATGCGTTGAAAAGTCATTCACTATTGAAAAAGACGTGCTTTCTCCGGTTGGCTCAATTTGCCGAGCGCCTGATTTCATCGAGTTGCGTCTCATAATAATATAGAGGTAAAAAAGTGCCACCTTTAATCTCCGTTCTATCCTAGCATTTCAAGTCTCTTCCAAAACAGAAATCAGCTACAAAAACACATCTCCAATATTGGAATACTGTAGCAAAACAGCTCTCTTGTGCCGACACAGTATAATAAATTATAGATTTAGCCAGGGTTTAACGAAATAAACACACAAACAAACAGACAAACAAACAAAGTTGGACATAATTTGTGATGTTTGTCATTTGCATAACGCTGCTGTGGTTTCGGGAGTCGATGGAAATCACTGAGACAGCTACAGAGCCTGTTCCAGCAATTTAGCAAGCTTGAACGGGATCCCCTCATTATTATTCCAGACTCAACCGTGCAGACAGATTAGACGTGAGGTTTTCAAGATCTCCTGGTTCCCAGACCCACCCCTCCCCCTTCCCCAAATATTTCTGTTTAATTGAATATTTGTTTTTTCTTTTTTTACTTATTTATTTTAGTCAGGTATCTTGCTCAGACATGTTAATGCGTTTTTTTTTTTCGATACTTCGATATCAATACGGGTCTCATCGAAACATATTACGTTTATACATAATACCATGTACAGTATATATCAATAAACATTTAGGGAAGCTGGGTAACTGTGTACTATCTATTCCTCCGATTAGTGTCATGTCCTAAAAGTAAAAGAAAAAAAAAATGGACATGGTCAAACAAAACACGAAAGCTAAATGCTCTGAAACAAGCAAATTACTGTTCTAGGAAACTTATAAGACTTTAGGATGCCATTAAAAAACAAAACAAAAAAAAACAAAAAAAAAAACAAACAAACATACAAACAAACAAACAACAAACAAACAAACAAACAAACAAAAACAAACAAACAAACAAAAACAAAATAAAAAGTAAAATAAAACAAAAACAAAAGAAAACATGAAAAAAAAAAAAAAACTAAAATAAATAAGCAAATGAGATCTTCACATTCACCCACTATGATATTCAGAAATGGTATCGCGAAGTTTTGAGGTCATTTTCCTATTTAATTTCAGATATATGAAACACCAACCAAAAAATGAAATCAGTCTGAGCTTAGAGGATTGCCTCGAATAAGGTCACGTGCTTTGTCTCTTGAGCTGTTTCTACCTCTATCAACAAAATTAGAAAAACAACAACAACAACAATAACAACAACAACAACAACACACGAATCTCTGGAAATCACACATAAAATAAACGATTTGGATCTTCAACCGCTTTCGAAATTTCGACCACAAACATTAATTTTTATCCAGCTGTATAGAACAAAGTGGTTTAATACATGGAGGTTCGAGGTGAGAAAGGACAATCAGGAATAACGCAGACGTCGTGAAATGACAGGACGAAGAGGGCATTTAAAACTCAAACAAAATATAGATCCTTTCCACGTTCGTGTTTACTTCCGTGTTTGGATGCGAATTTTTGGTGGGCGGATGCGGAAGCGAAATGTCATAAGTGATTTACTTCCGTGTTTGAAATGTAAACATTAGAATGGTGGGCGGAGGCGAAAGCGAAACGTCATAAGTCAACGATCTATAGAAAAGACAACTACTTACTGTGGTAAGAACACAGGTACACATGGGGTGGAAAAGTGTTCTGACCAGGACATATTGCGAAGGACTATCGAATGATCATGCAGACTACTACAGTATATGTATATTTTCTTCAGATATTCAAATTCCATCTCTTGCCAGCATCTGCCTTATAAACAACTGAATTGTTCATAAGGAATAATAATGTAAGATACGATGAGATAAGATAACTTTATTTTTCCACCAAAGTGGAATTTTTTTGTAAAGTGTAAATCGAGCTGAAGCAAAATTATGTAAAATAAATCGTCAAATGTAAGTATAATGTTGAATATCTACCATACATTCACTTATCCTCTTGCACATATTATACACAACCGCACATAAAATAATATTTTGCAGCATTTGGTAAATAGGTAGAGCTAGATACAAGCAATGAAATCTCTAAAATCTTCATCCTTAATTTCTGCTAGAATGATCTTGCACAATTCTGCTGTGGACCTCTGGAAGCGTAAAACTGCAATTAAATATTTCTCCTTTCCGGCAGTTTTAATGGTTAATGAACTCAAAGAGGGAGGCAAAGAGAAAGATGGGTAGACAACATCAAGGAATGCATAGGCTTGGACTTCGCTGGTTCGCAAACAGCAACCCAGGACAGGAAGGAATGGAAGAAAATTGTTGTGAAGTCTATAATGGTGTCCTATGACCTCAACAGGTTATGGGATGGAAAGAAAAGGAAAGAAACGGAAAAGAAAGGAAAGGAGCTTAAAGATTATTTCTGTTATTGTTGTTTTCTTTAAAACAATTATAATCTTGTGTAAATATGACGTGCAACATTGTGCAACACAGGTGGCGACTTTTTACTGATGGGTCCTGTTTGTTTGTTTGTGTTGGGGTTTAACGATACATCAGCACGAGTACGGCTATATTGTGTCAAAAACGGTAAGATATGTTTACACGTCAGGATGAAGAGAGAAAAGCGGGACAGAAGGCAGAAGCAAAGAGAGAGAGAGAGAGAGAGAGAGAGGAAACATCTCCTCTGGAATGTCGAGAATGGCACTCCATGGGAGACACCCCACCGATGGTGGGCTTACACCACCTGCAGGTGGGAGCAGAGAACCTACTTAAAAACCCCGGGCCCCCTCGGGGGGACTGATGGGTCCTGACCAAGACATTCGTAGCACTGATTTCTGTCTGTCAAGGAGATCAACGTGAGAATGTCTTTATATGTAAACTGTCGTGTTTGTATTTTAGCCAGAAGGACTAAAACTTTGGCAGTTTAAAGACAGCTGTCAACAAAATTGATATCGCTCGCCTCAGCACAATTAAATGACTTAGGTTTCTTTCTTGTCCATAATTTGCTCGAGCGGTGCTAAATACAAAATGCAAGCAAAATTGTAATTATAATAACAAATATTGTACTATATACAACAGAAATAATGACAACATATCCCTTTCGGTGTCTTCCTACTTACTTAATATGTGTTTCTTATTCCAGTAACTTAAATCCACTGAAGTTTTACCCGTTTTACAATTTCTATATTATATTCTGTCATCGCTAAGAATTATAGAAAAGGAGCCCTTGTCTTACATTGTTTTGGCTCCCTAGCCATATGATTATTGTAGTGTCAAGAAGTACTAAAAATGATACAATGCAGTCTATGCTCTTCATTATTTCACGACCTGTGTCTCATTGCCTCGTAAACCACTCCTCCATTGTTTCTGCTTCACACAGGAATGTATATTAGAACGGCCATTGTCCTAAATGCGTTCGCACTTGACAATGAAGACAAAGAAGAGATGTGACATTTTCATAGCTTCCCTTGTAACTGTAACATAAATGGAATCAAGCCACAATGTAGGAAATATGGATGGAGAGCTTTTTTTTTTTGACGAAAGCAGCATATCATCCACTTGAACGAGAACGGCCATAACACCGACATGTATTCCTTCATCATGTTACCCATGCGTTCGGCGAGTAAAGAAAGCAGATAACGGAGAAAGAGAAGAGGAGAGAGAGAGAGAGAACGGGGGGGGGGGGGGGGGAAGCAACAGAAAAGAAGAACGCTTTTAAGAAAGAAGAAAGAGAAGGAGGGAGAGAGAACGATGATGCTGATAATGATGAGAGAGAAGTGGAAAAAGAACAATAGTAGTTAGACCAAGAACAAGGGCAAAAAAAGACAGGAGGAAGATATCACGAAGCACAAAAATCATACATAAGAAAGCTATATGTGCTATATAAAGCATAACATGATAAACTTAATTCATTCATTTCACTCAGACCCAGATATAGATACAGAAAAGAGACAGATGACAGATCCATTATGATATAGACATCTTGAATCGATCGAAACAAATGGGAGAGAAATGCTTCACTCAATTAACCATAGGCTTTAAAAAATCCAGATTTTAATTCTCCTGTCTTCTTAGGGACTGTCGTCCTGAAGAATGAAAAATTGGAAAACAAACAAACAAACAAACAAACATACATACAAACAAAGAAACAACAACAACAACAACAACAAAATCCCGACTTTCAGGAACACATGTTAAGATTAACCAAGATTCACTTCACAGGCATGTTTACCAAGGCCAAATTATTAATAGCAAATGAATTGGAAACAGAATTAGTTCCAACAGTGAAGAAATAAGTGGGGATGGATTGGCCAAGCGATTAAGAAACCGCGCATCAGCGCTGGCTGGAGACGTCTCACGTGGAACACACAGGGAACAAAGTACAGAGACGGACCAACTAATCATCTTAGAGACATGAAATAGAGGCTGGGACAAAGAGGGCACCGTTACCTTGGGTCAAAATGCATGTACAAAAGAAAGCAAGGGACATTAAAGCCTGGAGAGTTAACACTTGCATGATCACATAACACAATAGTGTTATGTTATTTTTCGACCACGGTTGTGGACAGCTGAGATAACCACCACTACAGGAGGCTGAAAGGCTTATAAAAACCATAAAGCCTGGAGAGCTTACGAAAGACAGAATTACTCCACTGTTAGTTAAAAGATTGATAACAGTGACAACGATGAAGAGGAGTATGAATGAGAAAAAGAGGAGACAGAATGAAATGACCTTTCTACTACACTATCAAACAAACAGCAGATTTGCACGACACGGAAGTCGACTCTAGAGACAAGTTATTTCTTCGTGAACAGCACAAGAATACTCATATAAACATTCTCTGAAAATGGAGGATCACAAGATATTTAAGCTCCTTACTTTCATTTTTAACAAAGATTACACCAATATTAGAACAGAACTGGCCCTCGATAGGTCATCGGTTATGTGAAAACACTGTCTGGAGAAGAAACTATACAAGGCTTAGAGACAGGCTTAACCTTTCTTAAATGTTTGTTGTGCTCGTTCCTCTCGAATGTTAAGAGTGCACGCTTACAAGTAACGTGAAAATACAAACTTCTGGGGACAAGAGCTGCGGAAAACAGCTATCACTTTCACATCACCAGGTCAAAACAAACGAGTATATCAGAGAGCAACAGATTGCCAGTCTCGCGGAATCCGCTCTTGGAGGTCATCAAGTCGCTGGTAGAGTGATGAAAACGCGTAACCCACAATTTCTGGAATAACGATTTCTCTGGATTAAAGTCTTCTTTTAGGTCTTTTTCATAGTACCGGTATGTCAAAAGCAGGGAGTAAAATTAGGAGGGAAATTAGTAAAATACTTTATAATAAAAAAATAAAAAACGTATGTTTGCTGTCACGATATCTTGGCGTGATCAAACCTCGCAGAGTCGCAACCCTCACCTGGTGAGCTGATCAGCTTTTGCGTGGTTTCATCACTCCCAGTTTGAGAGAGCGGCATGCTAATAACGATGTTCTGGATGAACCTGATTATATGGATCGCGTAGCTTGAAGCGGACATGATCAATATTGTGTGGTGTATTTTATATTCTAACTGAAAAAGGAACGAATTCTGTTTATATATTTATTTAAGTATTCATCCATTCTTTGTTCATTGGTTTATTCATTTATTCATTTTTCTTTCAGTCAGCTTGTCAGTCCAAACAGGTATATGTTTATAAGTAAAGAAATGAGTTAAGCTAACCTGCAAGCTATGTTCCGATTGAACACAGACATAGTTACCAATATTTGAGTTAAGGCCCAGTCGTACATTCAAAATAACACGTAAAAATGCCAATTTGGTCATTAACGGAATTAGGCTCTCCTGACTGAGTTTAGGTGACAGACGCACTCTCCAGACGAGTGGCAATGATTATATTGGTCACCAAAAGAGATGGCGGAAATACACCTGTCGCTCCAAACAGTATAGTAGTATTATATCCCAAGTATCTAAAGATACCGTGGTCACAGTCATCCGGTAGGTGTGAAGCACGACACCGTAATTGCTTTGCCAGACTTGATCAACTGTAGGAACGGACTTCAGGGCGACAATGTTCGATTTTCCAAATCAGCGACAAATTTAAAGTTGAAAAACTTTAAAGCCCACAAATTTTCATAGTAATCTTTCAGAAATGTAGTGTGTCGCCGTGCATAGGCGGTTTAGCGTCTGATCCATGGTGAAAGAAAAAACACCTCACGTCGGTGAGATTGTGGCTGGGCTCAACTCGCCGATCCTCCCATTGCGGGGATGAAAAGATCGGAAATCTGCATTTTTTTTCAGTGACTGAACGGTCATTTTGCTACCTCTGGGTAGGGAAACCTGGTGTTTAGCCTTCTCAAATAAGGGCGAATGTATCTGGGACGCGACACGATGAAATTAGGCGCTCGTCAAACTGATCCGGCCGGAGAAATCACCAGTTTTTCAACAGTGAACGAATTTTTAACGCAATTGTTTTTCTTCACCATCAATCTAAAAAATAAATGCGTTGCAGATCGCAGAGTTAAAGGTACTGAAACAGATTGAATAAAATGCCAAAAATTGTAATTTAGTGACATGGTCTAACAAGGATTAAGAAGGATTTACTAAAGTGATAGGCCATTTTCTTACTAAATTCAGCTGCAGCAACAGGTCACGCTCATCGTCTTTAATTGCCAATGTCTCGACCTCTACTTAGGGCAGAACAATATTTTTTTCACACACTGAAAGGGAAATGAATAATCTTTAAGGTAATATCAATTACTCCATAAGCTGAAAAATTGACGAGAGCCTGATTTCATCATGTAGCGTCTCATTTCGGAAGTTCCTTGTGTACCTTACACACGTTAAAGAACCTTGGCTGTTAAAAATCGATGAGAGCCGCTGTCCAGGCAAATTTTTCCAGACTCCCAATTCCTCCCACAAAAGTTGCCATCAAAAACAGGCAGTCACTTAAAGCCGAGATAATCCTACTTTCTTAGGTTTGGAAGGCTTAAGAAAAACAACAACTATCAGCACTCATGTTTGGGAAATCTTTGAGGGAAAAAAAAACCAAAACGTTGACCGATCTGAATATCAAGTCTTCAGGAGAATTCTATTGCAAGCAGACCAGAATACGAAGGGTTCATTCCAATCGACAGATAGATCACATTTCCATTTTACCTTACCGTTCAAATTTGCCAACAAAGCCTTAACAGTGAATTCAGTGTACATGTGTGTATGTATGTATCTTTGGGTATATATATGTACTTGTTGTTTTGCTGCTTGTAGAGGTTTTACGCCACCTTAAGGCAAATAGGTATATGCACCAATATGTAAAAATATTACAAAGATTTACCACAAATAAATTTTGGGAAGAGTTCGTTTTTTCATTTTTGCCTGAACGCGGCCTGGCAGGTCTATCCTTTGCGGGCACCACTCAGGTTTTCATCCCTATTCGAGAAGACTAGATGCAGGATCTCACTTACTATCTCCTTAGATCAAAGGTTATGGAAAATTTTCCATGGAGAATGCTAGAAGAATGTCATATTAGTACAGTATCAGAACCTAGTACCTTTGTAATTTAAGGCCAGCACCATAACCTTAAGGCCACGAAGTCCCCCCTCCCCCCCCCCTCACCCAGTGTGTGTGTGTGTGTGTGTGTGTGTATATATGTATATGTATGTATGTATGTGTGTATGTTTGGGTGTAAGTATGTATGTATGTATGTATGTATGTATGTATGTATGTATGTGTGTGTTTGTGTGTGTGTGTATGTGTGTATGTATGTATGTATGTATGTATGTATGTATGTATGTATGTATGTATGTATGTGTTATGTGCCTTATTCTTGGACTAATGGGCAAAGACCAACCTCAAAGAAGATATTCGGAAGAAACGCAGAGATCAAATCTTCAGATTCACATTGAATTCAGGACGGCCACAAGGTGCCAGGGTATAAAAAAATGTTGTTCCTAAATTCAGCTGGACTGAGTTAATTTTTTTGTTAGAACCCTGTTCTCCCAGGCGGAACTCAGAAATCCGAATCACAGAAGAATCCTCACTACGACCGTGTCAGAGAAGACAAGCTGTTCCACAGTAAGGGGCTGTTGTTTTGTTTAATGTGCCTTTTGAAACCTCTCCTTAGTAAAATTAAAGCCTGTATTGCAGAGATGTTCATCTGTGCTTCATATTTAAATGGAAGTTAGACCTGCCAAGGTATTCTGATACAAACAACTCTAATCGCTAATCTGTATTAGGATTCAAAGCTAAACTCTGCAGGTTGAAAGGAAAATACACCTCTGTCACCAAACCTATTTTCACCTTGTTTCCTGTAGTCACCACCGCTCTTCCGACCACTCCAACATTTATTTGACTTCAGTTGGCTGGGAATCAAACTCAATCCAATCGGTCTTGAAAAAAATAACTTTATCAGCTTCTACTGTTTTGAACAAAGGACACATCCTACAACCAGCTGAGCTGCCTGAAAACTCACAATCTACAAACACTGTCCTGATGAAACCTCACAACCCTCCCGCTCGCTGGTTACGTAATTTCATCAAGACAAAAATAATGCAGTAAAACCTCTCATCCCACTCCATAGCCATATTAATTGTAGACTGAGTGATTTTTCAGTAGTAATCGACTTTCAAAAAAAATTTCATTTATCTCTAGCATTTTTGATCAGTAGAGACTTTCTGATTCAATAGTAAACCAGTCTCTCCTGTTACATTTTCCGTTTCATCCCTCCACCAGCGAAGTGCTGAGGATGAGTTGGTGCGGACAGATTGAGATTCACTAATAGACCCCCTACGGATGCTTGTTCACTTCCGCCTCCGCAATTTTTGAGCAAATGGTTACTATGACAACAAGACCTGAAGAGGAAAATTCCGTGGATCCACCGTCCAAGGCCAGTTATGCCGCAAAACATAATACCAGGGATTTTTATAACACCAGTCCATCACAATAGAGTGATAGCAGCAAATTATTTCGACCAGTTTGTTTCGCCAATCAGTTTCTAAATTAAAAGCTACTCAACACAGCAATTCAACTTCAATGTAGCTTAGCTGAAAGCTCAAAATGGCGCAAAAAATGCTTTCGGGCTCGTAAGGTCTCACGTAATGGATCTACAGACTGTGCCAAACATCATTTTACATCGTTTGACGAAACAGTCAAGGGTCACCACTGCACGACCAGGAAGACTTTCAAACGACAAGATAAAGGCAGGAATCCTCGTCCGACATGTTAATCATGTTAATGGGCAGGAAGAAGCATTAGCTACTGATTCTTTGGTTATATTTTCCGGACGTTTACAGGTCATGGAAAGACATGGTGACAAGTTGAATAACAGACATTACGGACACTGAACGCAAATAGACGACCAAACATATGAAACCATCACTCATTGTCATACTCGCACGATAACTGCCTGAACTGTTTCAGAGTGTATCTGTCCAGGCAACATTTCCATATTCCAGATTTCTACCTACAAAACGTCTGAGCAAAAACAGGTAGCTACTTAAAGCCGAGACAATCCCACCTTTCTAGGATTGAAAGGCTTAAGAAAAATCACAACAGTTCCAAAGTATTTAAAAAAAAAAAAAAAACAAAACAACCCCAAAAACCAGTGATCAAGTCAAAGTTAGTCCATTTGTTAAGCTGGTGCAAGATAAAGTGTTAAGACACGTAAATTGTTAAAGAAAGAGAACCTTTTTTCTTTGAGAGATTATCATATCTCTCTACAGCTACACTTACATTGTGAGTCAATCAACTGAATGCAAAATGTGACTGCCAAACAAACAAACAAACAAACAAAAAATCTATGCGTTCACATCCATCTTTCAGTTATGGCCGGTGCTTGGAGTCTAAGAATGATTTTGATTGCTCTTGATGAGGTTTATTTAGCTTAATCAGTGGACATTAGTTTTCTTTAGTTTGAAGTTTTCCTCTTGTGGTCATGGCGAAAAAATCCTAAATATCGCTGGTTTTGTGTGTGTGTGTGTGTGTGTGTGTGTGTGTGTGTGTGTGTGTGTGTGTGTGTGTGTGTGTGTGTGTGTGTGTGTGTCATTCCACTTATTTAATTTTATTGCATCATCTAACAATATGGTACGACAAAGTTGTTCTCTCAAAAACAGATTTAAAAAATAGATGTCGTACTGGAGGCTAGACAATATCCGAATCCAACACAACCAGGCCTGCAACATAAGTTTTGGTTTGACAATATCTGGTTTAACATTTTTGAAGAGGTCTGGAGAAAACTATTGTTTTTTTCTTTTTTCTTTATAAATAATCTATGGTAACTCAGCCGACTATAGCTTAAGCCTTACATCTAAATCAAGTTGCTGACCCTGTTTTGAGGACAAAATTCTGATTTTCGAATTGACATTAATCATATCATTCTACTTGTAGTTTCTTTGAAATACCAAACATCAAATAGTTGATGTAAGCTCGACCTTAACCCTAGAAATGTCAAGGCACTTATCTGCCCAAAGACTCACCTATAATATATTCGTTTTGAATGACTTTTACATTATAACAGTAACAGGTTGTTCAACTCCGATGGACAATGTTATTTCTTGACCTTGAATAATATGTATTGTGAAGGAGAGACAGATATTCAGGAATTTCATGTGACACATTTAGGGCTGAAACAAAGAAGGCAACCACAAAAATCCTTTAATTATGTATAGACTTTTGTTATCATGTAACATAATTGTCAAAAGATTCTATCGAAGCAAACAAAACTTACTTTATTTACAAAACGCTCATAAAAGAAACTTTTTTGTTAAGGTAGCCTACTATTATAATATCGGAAATCCTTTCGCCTTGCAGGTGTACGAAAATATTCGGAGTGCAAAATTAAATCTTTTGAAGAACGAAATTAAAGATCAAATTTCATGGTCCAAACATAATAGTATGAAGTCTTGTCTTGTAGATGTATAACAAACGAGAAGAGAACCCACCGCGTTAGGCACAATATAGCTGTTATAGTGCTTATGTGCAGTTAAACTCTAGCACAAAATTTTAAAAATATTGTTTATAGTCCTCGATCTAAAGTGTATGGTAAAGCGTGCGGACCTCGATGTTAATATTTTGGTTGATTAAACTGAATGTAACTCAAAGAAAAAGTGTTTTGAACGCGTCATACTATTGAAGGTACAATTCGGATCAAGCAGCCTCGCAAAGTTTATTATTCAATTTACTATCAATTTTTAGCTCAAAGAGATAAAGACCCATTGATAGAATTGTAAAATCTGGCCAGTCAATGTCTTAAAAAAAAAAAAAAAGAAGCTACCTCGAAGATATCTTCCTCTATGAGTTTTTTCTTTCTTTTTTTTTTCGGCCAGTTTCAAGTCGCAAAAAGCTCCCCCGATCTCTTCAACATTGTATTACCACCTGGGTAAAGGAAGTTGCCTCTTCTATGACATGTGACAGAAAAACAAGTCAGTTAAGACGCCCACAAGATCATCGATACTCGGCTGATACCACATTTTAATGGAAACAGAATTGTGCTGGTGGGTGTTTTAATTTCTGTGCCCCCGGGCCAGACCAGGAAGCCGTGTGTGGTTCGATACTTCCCTCCCTCACATTTTCAGGAAAATCTCTAGATGTGGACTTATTATAATAATAATTAATATTGCTGTATTATGTTTGTATTTATCCCATGAACATATAAAACACCAGCCTTCTAGACCAATGTTTTTCTTGTATAATTTCTGTATTTATCCCATGGACATAATTTAAAAACCAAACAAAACAAAATACACACACACACACACAAAAAAAAGGAAAAAAAAAGATTGTTTGTTGCATTTGACAACCAAAGAAATATCGTTCAAACAGCCTCCTCGACACACATATAAATGTTAGAATAATGCGTGTTTCTAGGTAAATTCAAACGACTAGGATATTATTCTTGAGGGGAAAATATTTACAGTTAATTTTTCTTTAAACGGCATAAAGAACATAAATGCGCCCTAACTAATGCCTTATGATTTAAAGTGCTAATGTAGAATTAATGGGAGACGCCATGAAAGTGATTTAAAGTGGACGACAGTTTGATAGCTCGGAATGTCAGATTGATGGATCTTGTCTCCACTGAAATGTTCTCCCCTCGCCGGGCATTTCAAAACCGACAGGTTCTCTTCAGATAATACTGGAACCATTCTAGCTCTCTTAAGCATCATATGTCAATCAGTTACAAAATGGGAAGCTTCGTGAAAAAAAAAAAAAAAAGGAAAGGATTAAATAGCCAAAGATACTGTAGCTGTTTACAGAAATTCTTTTCCTCTTTTCTCATCACGATAGAAATGTCAAAGTGACTCGTTTGTTTTTTTGGTTTGTGTTGGGTTTTAACAACACATCAGCACGATTACGGCTATATAATACCAAACAAGGTAAGAAACGTTTACACGTCAAGAAGAAGACAGGAAAGAAAGCGGGACAGAAGACAGGAGTAAGGAGAGAGAGAAGAGATGTCTCCCTTGAGATGTCGAGGATGGTACCCCATGGGATTCACCCCACCGATGCCGGGCTTATATCTTCTGCAGGTGGGAGCAGAGAACCTACTTATAAACCCCGGGGCCCCACTGGGGAAAAGTGACGCGTCGTTTAACATACCAAAGTTCTAATAATAGAATATTAACAATTTCCAAAATCAGTTCGAATATCTCTCTGTGAAATATTTAGCACAGCATTTCCCTGTCTTTGAAACACATGCTTTGAATCTGAACACTACTATCTATTATCAATAAACGACAGTTGTATATAACCCTTTGAATCCTGGTCACCAGTGCTTGAAAAACCCCTGTCCTTGGCCTTCTGGGCCGAGAACCCACATTTCTCGTCATATGCTCAGTATCCTTTGTAAACATAAGCCTCATGGGCGCAGACATTTGTAACCACCATAGTCCTAACCGTCCTTGCCCGAAAGCGAACTATTAGATATATCTTTCACTATAGTGGACACGTAGGGACTGGAGTAAGTCTTTAACGCCGATCTACCGGGCTGTGGGGAATTTGACACCGAAAAATCTGCTCTATGTACTGGTCTGTAGGATTCAAAGGGTTAACAACCATGCTGAGTTCTGAGTTATCCAACCGTTAGTTTCCCGTTTTTCTTTCATTCTAAATTTCTGTGGTGTACACTGAGCTCGTCAACAGATCTTGACGTTCGACTTAACTAAATTATTAAATCGGTAAGATCTCTGAGAAAACTTCTTTCTTCCACCGAGCCAGATCTACCTATGTGCAAGACGTGTCTGCAACCGCAAAACATTTTATTTACATAAATCTTTTACATATTTTGCCCCGAAAATTGCTAAACGATATCGTTGTTTCCATTTTATGGTGAAGAAAACATATTCGGAAACAAATCAATTTAAGCTGTTTGCCTGCTTTAGATTGACTAGGCTAAAGTCAAGGAGCTTAATACTATTATACTGGAGAGCGGATTCATGACGTCGCCAACGAGATACCATGTGCCAACACTGGCTGCCATGGCCATGGGCGTTGATATCTTGCCATGCTTGGGCGTCCTTTACAACGCACAGAGTTGGTCACTTTTCTGATCTAGTGAATCTTTTCTTGTAAACAAACGGATTCATTTTTTTTTAATCGAGAGCTACAGCAAGGACAGACTTGCAATCATGAGATAATGATAGTGTGAATTTCTTTCTGTCGTGAAATCATGAATACGTGAACGGCATTAACGAGGTGTCTTTCCCTCATGGACATGGCTCCACACTCAGCATGTGTAAGTCGTCAGTCGGCTCTCCAGTATAAATAATATAAGCTCCTTGAGGGGAGCCAATAATAGTTTCCCTTTTATTCATCGGCTCTATAACTGCTTATGTAACGGGGGAAAATGAATTATGTATAGTCAGAATAATTGATTGTGCCCTGTGTTTGTATGTACGTAACTCTATTTACGTGCATCCTTTTAGTCAGAAAATACAACAAACTAAATCACTGACCATTGCCTTTTGATAGCAAGCTTTTGGAAAGAGCCATACTGTTGACTTATATATTAATGAATTCTCAGACGAATGGTTATTCGTAACTTAATTAGTTTATTATACTACACTGACAAAAACAGCCTACTAGGCTACTTCCCTTTGCCACGTACAATGGGTATAATAAAGAAAGAAGAAAAACGTCATTTTATACTCTTCTTATTTGTAACATCTGGAACAAAAAACTATTTTTAAAAAAACGAAACACAAACAAAACAAAACGAAAAAGTAGAAAAAATGTATTTAAGTGGAAATAAATGGATCCGCCTAAAATGTCTCAGGTACCAGTAATTAAAAAAGAAAGTGATTTTTTCCCTTCTTTACGATGCTTGTGTTTTACACGTCATCTACTTAGCAGAGAGGGGAGTCATTCGGCTGACAGTCAAAATAGCTCGCAGATATCAGGTTCAATGTTTGCGGTCAAACATGTTTTGTTGTCTGCTTTACAGGTCGGTGAGGGAGGAGGGGGGGGGCATAATGGAGGGGGGGGGGGTGAGTAAAGTCCGGCAGAAAATGTTCTGTGGCTCTGTGGTATGGCGCCTGCTCATGGAGAAAAAAGGCCGGGATAGACTTGCGGGTCCTGCATCTGGGGATGGAAGGATACAACGATGATAAACCCGCATTTTGTCAGTGACTCAAGGGTCCCGTGGCTTCCTGTGGGTAGGGAAGCCCGACGTCTAGCCTTCTTAGATAAGAGCGAATATATTTCGGAGGCGTGTGTGTACATTACGCACCGCAAAGAACCCTTAGCAGTTCAAAATTGATAGACGAGTAGGCTGAGTGCTACTGTCCGGGCAAAATTTCCAAATTCCAAATTTCTACCCACAAAATTGGATTATGCAAAGTAAGACAATTGCCTGGTTGGAAACCGACTGGCTTTTAGAGAAAAAAAAAGTTCTCTATAATCAACTGTTTAAAAAACAAAAACAAACAAACAAACAAACAAACAAACAAAAGCATCTGTTTGCATATGTCAGGACACCAGATGATGCAAGTGTCAAAACTGATATTCGATGCCCCATAGACCCTTGTAATCTATGCCGCTCTAGCATTCCAATCATGGCCCCCTTTTTTATCATTTCTGTGACTAGGATGTTTTCACTAATGATTCCTTACTTTTATACACATTCAGTCTAAAGGGCAAAGGAACAGATTTAACATCTGAAATATAGAATGTCGACAGTTTTTTTTTTTAAATTTTATTCTATATTCACAAATTATTGGAAGATGGAAGATGGCAGCATGTATTCATCTGGAAGCATACAATTTGTTGTAATATACGTGAAATCGTGTGATCTGAGCGCAAAAAATTCACTCGGACTTCCATAAAACAAAAATGAAAACAGCAAACAAACAAACAGAACGCATACACATGCACGCGCGCGCACGCAACGTACATACGCAACACAACTCAAAAACAGAACAATAAAAAAAAAAGGGGGGGGGGGCTAGGCTATGTTCTAAAATTTAGCTCTTGCTCAAAAGAGAAATTAGATTTGTGTTCTTTTTTCTCTTCTGCTTTTTCTCTTTAACGATGGTATTAAAATGTGAATAAATTCCTTTTAGAGTTTTTGACCCATGGTCATTCCATTGATGGCCCGATCTACCATTATCCAGGGTTTGGTTCCCTCTGGTTGGTTTATACAGTGGTCGGTCATCACTATTTTATGAGATTCAGGGAAAGAATGCATAAACCACTAGCCCCAGAGCCAGAGATGGACATTGGATGATCACTCTGAAGTGGAATAGACTAACGATCATGCAGAATATCAGCGCAGGCTTTATAGCGCTATGAAACGCAATGAACTGCCACCTCCTTTAAAGAATGAAATTCTGTTTTTCATTTCTGCTGCTTCAATAAACAGTTGTGGACCATCTGTCATAGAAAAGGTAAAGATACTATTGGTTCTGAAAAAGAGAGATATGGCGACCACAGTTTGGCCTCCAAGAACATGGACTTCTTTCATGAAATTATAGGAACGTTCATAATGAGAAGAAGAGGGGAGGAAATTCCAGAAATGACATAAATAAAAAGTCAGGGAAATGCATGGAGAGAGTTGGTATCTAATTTTTGATTTAAAGAAAAAAAACAACACAAAAACCAACCAAACAAACAAACAATAGCACCATGTAACGAAATAAAAAAAAAAAATACACTTTAAAAGTGTTTTACTCAAAACACGATTTCTGGCCATTATTTTGCTATTTTTTTTTTTTTTTTAACTTCTGGACTGATTCTAACCACATTTGAAATTTTCACAAAGAGACCAAATAACATACATATATTGTGTGCCCCATTCTGTGGGTGGGTTTTGGAGAAATGAAGGCAAATATGATATTTCACTACATGGAAATTTAAAAAAAAAAAAAATTAAAAAATTACAAAGTCTCATTTTACAATGAAGCTCGGTAAATAATCATAAAATCTTCTAGACAACAAGCCCAAGAACACGTTCATCAACTTTCACTAAGTTGTATTGATATTTGTCGCAGGAGATAAACATTTCAGAAGCTAAATGTCAAGCTGGTGGCAATACGATATCGACTATCGAAAAATATTTGTTTTCGCTGATTTTTTTTAATATGAACAAGCCGATTTCAATGGAAAAGGTCAAAATGTAATTCAGCTCCTACCCCCCCCCCTCTCCCCGCACCTCCCAAGCCCTAAAAAATGTTTAGCACAGAAGGGTTGAAGTCAGTTCTTTGTCGCATAAGTGCTGTGTTTAATATTATAATGAGCATTGCAATGAAACCCTTGTTTGTTGAAATGTTAGTGCAGAAAGTGGAGCCCACCCACTGAACGGTTCGGAGACTTTCTGAGCTTTATCTCTTTATTGTCAATTAAAACTGAAATTCACTTCGATTTTTGTCTTCCAATGTTGATTTCGTGAAAGCCCTCTTTCTTTCTGTCTGTCTTTCTTTCTTTCTATCTGTCTTTCATCCTATCTTTTTTTCTTTCTTTGTATCTTTCTCTCTAACTGTCTTTCTATCTTTCCTTATTTATTTTCTTTTTTCTTTTGCTCTGTCTGCCTACTAATCGCAATTATATTGTTCTTTTCTCCACCCCCCCCCCCCTTTTTTTTACATTAAAAAAGATCTTTCCGTTATTATTCTCATTTTTTGTGCGTTCTGTTCTCATTTTTTGTGTTTTCTGTTCTAATTCTTTGTGTGTTCTGTTCTTATTCTTTTGTCTGTTCTGTTCTCATTCTTTGGATGTTCTGTTCTCATTCTTTGTGTGTTCTGTTCTCATTCTTTGTGTGTTCTGCTCTCATTCTTTGTGTGCTCTGAATTTGATTTTTGTTCACTCACAGATTTCGGTATTTTTTTTTTTTTTATAGATTTTGTTTATTTACCCACATACATTTCAAAGTATTTTTAAAAGACATGTTTGTTTTATTCTGACTCGTAACCATTCCTCGAGAGCCCATCCTACATGGTGTGTTCGACTTAAAGACCTGATATAGAAAACACCATCATCAGATCTCACAGCTAATGCCTGCTTGTTCTCTCGTACATTTCTGTTAGTTTCGATCTTCTCTATTTTGTTTTTCAGGGGCTCATTTTCTTTCCTTCTTTTTTAAAGAGGGATAGGCAACTCTCCCCTGTCTGTCTTTGCGTACTTCTCTTGTTAGCCTGTCATTTCACTGTGAATGCTTATTAACTGCACATCCTAGTTTTTTCGTGCTAAAATTTCTCTTGTTTCTTACATGTTCTAGATTTTTTTTTTTCAGGGTTTCATTCATTTTTTTTTTCTCTTTTTTTCTGTCTTTCTTTTTTCTTTCTTTTAAATTATATATATATATAAAGTATACATATATACATATTTTAAATCGAAATCAATTCTTCTGTCTGTATTTCGGAATATCTTTCATTATCCTGTTAAGGTTCATATCTATAGGCAGACAAAATATCCCTGTATTAAACGCCTGTGGGGTCCACCGGCTTGTTGCACAATCTAAGCCCTTACCTCATTACAAGTTACATGTTCTGTTTGCGAGCGCAGACGAATTGACAAGGAGGCAGAACAGGCAGTCATATAGATTGGATAAAACGGCATACAAAAGCGCTGAAATCGTTATTGCTTAGGTGCTCAGGGATACGACATAACAGACTATGATAAAAGAATCGCCTGACCAAATGACAGGCACGCCAATTGGTAGATAATATAGTACATGGAAGCATGAAAGACAAATAGAGAGCAGGACAAAAAAACAACAACAGATAAATCAGAAGATCGTCAGTACAAACTTAACGCCAAGGTAGAGGGGCTATAGTGCATGTAAATATAGATAGATAGATAGATAGATAGATAGATAGATAGATAGATAGATAGATAGATAGATAGATAGATAG
>JBCAUA010006558.1:0-13359 GCA_038406235.1 Peronia verruculata | reverse complement strand
TTGTTCAATGTGTACCGGCGGGTTTTCAACGTCTTCTAAAAAAGAAATGGAAGAGTATATTATTAGAGTAGGAATATAAATCATTACCATCTATTTTGATATGCGCATGTGGTGTGTTTTAATGTATAGATTTGACCCAATGCGCGGCGTTTTCTGTCTGACACATGTTAAAAGTCGTATGATGGGTAACTTCTGGCATGGAACAAGCAGTATCTGACGAATGCTATTTATTCAAATAACGTATGGCAAATCAGTGACTTTTTCTGTATTCAACCACTTAAAGACCGCTATGTGTCCGATGCTTCATTTTACTGAGAGCAATTTTTAGATCAAATCCGTCTGCAGATTTACTATTTCAATAGTTCTGGAATTAATTTATTTCTAAGGAGGATCAATGATGCTAACTCTTCTATTCTTTTATGCCTCATTTCTACACTATGTTTTCAGCATTTGTGTTGAGACTGCAGTCATCATCACTGACTTCGTACGTTGCCATCTGCCTTAGGCCCAGTCGTAGGACCAGCCTTTTTACAAAAGTATGGCAACCGAGATTGGAGTCAAGATTTGCGTGTTTCACAAATATGCAAACAAAATCGGAGCTATTTATAGATGTGATGGTTGACATGGATATTCTAAGCTGCCAATTCTATTCCGATAATAAAACAATTATGCCATATAAAAAATAAAATCTTCGCAGTAACACAAGACTGGCCATTATAAATCGTTGAGATTCCACATAATGATGTATACATAACAGTTCGTGTCTAAGCACGGGGCACACCTGCTACTGTTCAATTCCATAAAAGTCAGAGCATTTTCTGCAGTCTGGCCGGTAGACTGGCAGGCGAACGGGTATCAGATGACGTAGTCTAAACCAGAAAGCTGGACCAATACACTGTAAGCAAAACTAAATACTGATTTTACTTGCAACATATTGCAGGTTTTATGGCAATCGTAAGCTCGACTAAACAGTTTCTAGGTCTCTTTACGATAACATGAAACTCTTTGTGCCGTTTCCCCTATGAGCTGACTTGACAGAACACCCCGTTCAGGAGTATTGAATTCTATCGTTCGCACTGCTCCACAGTGGCATTGATTTCTTGGAGGTCGAAAAGTTTTAGCACCTTTTACGTCACAATAGCCGTGGGTTATAGATATGTTTATCGAGGCTTCTTTCTCTCTCTCTGTCCCTCTCCCTCTTTTTGTGTAGATCTTATTCATCGCCCCACTTCCTTCACTTTAAAAGAAATTATTTTTAACTTTCAGTAGGCTGAAATTCACATGTCCTATCAGGAGGAATTCGGTAAGGAAGTGTATCGGTAGGGAAAATATTCAGTAAACTTAACACCATAATAGTTGTCTGAGAGGAGGATGTGGTAAATTCAATTTGTCCTTCCTTCTTCGTCTCTCCCCCCTCCTTCCTCCCGCCACCCCTTCTGTGTTTTTGCCCCAGTCGTCCTATTGAGAGTCGTAACCAGAATGATGGCAATTTGGCAATGGAACTTGGTCCAGATCTCTTAGATCATGGCAATGAGCAATGAAATAAGACAACATCAAACAAGTTGTGACAATTATTTTATGTAAACTTACTCTCTAGTTCATTCAATTGACTTGTGTTTGGCAAGAATCATCGGTCAGAATAATTCGTTTCTCCATGTTCTCAGTTAAGTCGCACGAATTTCTTCCCTTGATGTGGAACTTTTGTCTGGAGAATGGAAATGGACATCATTGTTTAACCACCTTTTCTTGATTCATGAATTTCCGCAACAGCGTTCCTGTGAGGTCTTACATATCAATATCCTTCGGCTATCGCTTGCCACCATCCACTCACAGCTTACGAATTTTACTGTGCCTCGAAGATTGCTTTCTCATTCGGTACCGCATTGAAATTTTCTTACATTTTCAAGATTTCCACGACTTGAGATTCGGACTCGCTGATAACTTTGCTGACCATTTCATTCCTGACAAGCGGGTGATCGGTCCAGTATCACCCGTCATCCAACAAGTGTATTGCCTGTTAATTTGATCTGACTGCTCATTTTCTTTAACCCTAGCACGTCATAGACAGAGGAATCAAGTAATTTTCCTCACTTGGTTTTGCTAAATTGCGCACATGTAGAGGTGTTCTCATCTAACTGCTCCATGTGGACTCTGGGCAATCAGTGCATTTCTGATCTGTTGCTGTCGTGCCCATTAGAAGGCTTAGTGATGGCTCTCATCTACATGGTCATGCTTTACATTGCATTTCGAGCTTCGAACAGATGCTATATTTTCCTGAATTTGTCTTCGACATGTTATTCACATTTTGCCCTAGACACTGTCTTGTTAACATGTAATATATTTCGGTTTAGTTTACTGGCGTTGGGAGTTTATTTCAGTCACAGTCAAACAGCTACAGTGGCAACAGGTGAACATGCTTATTATGAAATGTGCGAAGGGAGAAGAAACAGGGTTTTTCTATGCACTTTAACAATATATCTAGGCAGTTGGATCTAGTGTTGGAGGTTGAACATGGGAACCTTTTTTCAAACAAACAATATATAATATATATATATACGTAAACACGTTCTGCGATCCTCTCTCACCCCTCAGCGTGGCGCATTGATGTACGATAAATCTCGTTATCATTCTAACTTAACGATCCGCCTAGTGAGAGTTTCGTTCATCTCTCCAATAGGTGGGCCCGTACACAGAAGTGAGATTCAACAGGGGACAACCCGTTTTGCAGCGCCGTCTGTTGTGACAGGATCAGCGCCCGTGGCTCCCGATGATTTAGGCGTTACAATGAAGGATCCGCCCATTATTATGTCTCCTGAGAGATTAAAAAATAGTGCAGAGATATCATTTTTAACGCACACTTATTTGGTTATTTATCTCAATTCACCATTACCCCCCCCCCCTTCCTCCCCGTTGCCTTTAAATCTATGAACTGAGACAGGTATCCGCCGACGAATTGAGGAACTATCGCCTTCTAACGACTTCGATAGATTATGTTTTGTTGGTGAAAATGATGACGCACTTTTTTTTTTTATCAACTTTTTATTTGACTTTGTCATTGCAAATACCTACTCCCCTCGCTCTCTCGCCATTGCAGACATACGGTGGGGCTCGACTGCCCTCAGCTCGCGGTGAGATGCGAGATAATTGGCCTACACCAGGTAGAACCCAGTGATCCGTAGAGACTGTCACCATGTTCTCATTGTTTCTCACTCATTCGCGGACATCTAAGGATGATAGTGTGGACGTAGAGATTTCTGTGTACTGGACTTGGCCTTTCGCGACTTATACCGTATCCTGGAAACAGGAACCTTTAAAGTTTTAATTTTTTCGGCAATGTGGGTAAGCTCTATGTCAGTGACTTAATAGTGCTAGAGTCTGATGAGTAAACAAAATAACTGTCGTCTCGAGGCATGGTTTTTCGACACACCCCTTTCCCCCCATGCTAGCCCCAGAATGTGTCAACAATATATACAACGTTCCCTATGCTTTCTTTTCTCTCTCTTATAATTGTCAGGTAATAACTGAAACAAAACAAAAATAGCTAAAGAAACAGAGTAAAATATATATATTTTGTTTTTCTTTCATAATTTTTTCCTCTGAAGCCAATGTAGTTGTTGGTCAATAAATTTTCTTGCCACAATAAGAGAACATCCGTCGACATCAGAGGATCTTTAACTTGGTGGATACCTAGTTAATCTCGCCAATGCTAAACTAAGCCTTTATTTATTTATTTATTTATTTATTTATTTATTTATTTATTCGGCTATTTATTTATTCATGGTTTAGTTTAGCTTTGTTTAGTTCAGCTTTTTTTTTTTTTGTCAACTCAACTAATCGTCATCGAGAAAAAAACAAAAACAAAAAAAAAAAAAAATTCACAAAAACACTGCACGACATAAATGGTAAGGCAAAACAAACTTCAATTTAAAAAAAAGCTTTATATTATGCTACTTTATTTGGCGTATGAAATACGTCACCGCCAAAGATCCTTTTTTTTTTCTTAAAATTAAATTTTGTTGCCGACCGCACGTGACACAAACAGTCAGTGGTAATTAGCAGTGTAGGAGAAGCGTGGAAATGTACAGCACACCTTGTATATTGTTAAGCACCGTAATGGCCACCAATTCCAAGAATTCACGAAGATTTTCCCAAAGAGAGTAAGGATGTGCTCTTCTGTAGCGTTCTATATACTTGCAGCAGCCGACACGATTACTCTGCTTTACCTATGACGTTTGTCGATTTGTTACGGGTACTGGTATTCTTCTTGTATTACATAGATTTAAAGGAAAAAAAAAATAAATGAAAAAATAGATGTATAATCTTTTGTAATCTGATTATGCAAAAACATGAATTGTACCCAAAACAACAACAACAACAACAACAACAACAACAACAACAAAAAAAAAACATAAAGAACAGCAATTGCAACAATAACTCACAAAACAAAGGAAAATAACGGGAGAGTTCCCGAGATAATTAAAAAAAAAAAAAGAAACAAACAAACAAAAAGCTCTTTCTTTCTTTCTTTCTTTCTTTCTTTCTTTCTTTCTTTCTTTCTTTCTTTCTTTCTTTCTTTCTTCCTTCTTTCTTTCTTTCTTTCTTTCTTTCTTTCTTCCTTCTTTCTTTCTTTATTTCTCTCCTTCTTTCGTTCTCTCTTTCGTTCTTTCTTTCGTTCTTTCCCCCTTTCTTTCTTTCGTTCTTTCTTCCGTTCCTTTTTTCTTTCTTTCAGATACGTTTTGTATTTTTTTTTAGTATAATCTTTCGTTCTTCGTGTTTTTCCCAAGATTTTGAAACAATTCATTGTGTATGTTAAGCTCAGGAGATCAACATCCTGGTGTTTTAATGTGGCTCTTCTGGTGTTTTATATATGTGACCATTCTGCAATGTTCCTGTGAACACTGCTTATAGCTATTCAACGAGCCCGGGATTGGTATATTATAAATGGATGAAAATGCAGCGAGATTTGTTAAGGTGGGACCACAGACTAAACAAGTTACTTTCTCTGCGAATGGGGTGGAAAGTGTGGGCTACGCATAATGAACTGCGGCTCTGTTCCTCATCCCCCTCCTCCCCCCTCCCCCTTTTTTTTCCTTTCCAACTGGAGAGCCCGGAAACACTAAGATAGTTTTTTGGGCTGTGGAGTGCAGAATATGGGAGTGAGGCTAGGCCCAAGATATGGTCAGTTGCACCTATTCGCCCAAAATCTCTTGTTCTTTTCAAAATCTTAATGTCACACGTCCTGTCATTTCTCTTGATACAGATCTGGTCGTGACACATCCTGTCCGTATTCGAGGTGATGGCGAGGGCGATATGGGCTGTGCGTTGTCGCGCTCGGTGTGTGTGATAAGGAGGGGCCTTAAGTTGTGTTCACATCCGTCATTGCCAAGCAATAGTTAATGAGTTTTTTTAACGGTAGGCGTAGTCACTGTGACGACAACAACCGTCTTGCCAGCATCTTCCGGATAAAGGACCCCTTGTACGTGTACATTAGTACTGACAACATAGCAAATGAAAACAACGTCCTTAGCATCAGCATTGCATGAAGGTAAGAACTATAACATACCCAGTAACAATAAGACAGCAACATTATCACGCTCATACAGGTGCCACATTCTTGATACAAATCCAGATGTAATTACAGCTGCGTGTAAGGTGATACGTAAAGGCAAAGTTAGTTTTAGTTTCTCTTTTTTTGGCCTCTTGATAATTCGTTCTCGTTCCATATTTGCCTAACGGCTTTGTGTCGCCCTGAGAAGAGAGAGACAATGTCGATTTCTTGTTTGGCACGCCAGACATGTAAACGCAGCAGCCAGCTATTGTAGATGGCTCAGTTGCAAGCTGTCTTCAGCATGTGGCTTTGTGCTGTTCTCTATCGTAGGCTCCGGAATTTTAAATAACTTTTACCTCGTCTGAATTATGAACAGTTAAGGTAGCGGGTTTTGTACCCGAGTGTTACTTATGAGCTGAAATCTTAACTTTGCCAGGTACTAAGAGGTTAAAACACCAGATCCTGATGGCAAAATACAAACACAGCATCAAAGGCCCATCTGTATCTGACTTAAAAAACAAACAAACAAACAAAGAGAGAAGAGAGATGGGGGGGGGGGGGGGAGGAGGCTGGGGCATTTCGTCGTGAAAAATATGCAACACCCATAATACAAGATAAGAAGTAAACCATTATGCCTCTAAAAAAGAGAACGTTCTTGGATGTGCCTAACACGTTATTAGCTCAGGACTCATGAATCGGCAAAGCTTGATAGATTCACCCAAGTTATGACATTTTGTGCATTGAAAGTTATTTCTGTGAGCTCTCAGATAAAACAAAACAATACGAAACAGAGATAAAACTGATAGATTTCTCGTCAACTTTGACTCTTCTGCCCTCCATGGTAATCACAGCATCTAGATGAAAAAGTCAGATCAGTCAGAATAATAAGATCAACCTGGAATAGTTTCATTTAGGCTGAATCTTAACAGAGATAGGAACTGATTTCATTTTTAGTCTTCTATTTTTACTCTTAGCTTATCCAAATTGATATTGTATAGAAACATAATAGTTAATATATTTAATAAGGACTCTTTGAAGCGAACAATAATATATAATGGCAGGATGGTGGAATGGAGCATGATATATATCCTGTTTTTGACATGGGCATTCCTTTCAAGTTTGGAATCTCCGATTTTTTTTTTTTCTTGGATTTGATGTTTATTTTAATTATTATTATTGTTATTTTGGTCGGACAGGGATGGAGATATACCTGGATGAGACAATTAAAGGACTGTTTTTTAACATTTATATTATGAAACATCATTCCCATTATTCTTTGTCTTGAAACTTTTCTAATTAGGCCGTATTATTATTATTATTATTATTGTTATATCATGAAAATGTTGCTTTGGAAATTGTCCGTTAAAAAATTCACTAAATTCATTGCCTTTGACAAGCGTGTGATGAATATCATAGGGTGAAAAGTGAAATCTCCATTAGATCTGTAAAATGGTTAGCAATTTGAGTACCGTGTGGAGCTAATCCTTCCTCTCAAACCACTTTGTCTCAAGACGAAAACACGAAAAGATTCATACAAATCTTGAATTGCTAATAGCTGACTGAATAGTACTTCAGATGTTGTAAATTTGACACAGGCTTACTCCTGCATAAGATTTGTGTTCACTCCTCAGTTATACCATTGTATTATATATGCCCGCCCCTTTTTTTTTTTTTTTGAAAAACTTGTTTAGACGGCGCTTGATATACCCAGTCTTGTTGAAATATCTTGATCACATGATGACTTGACATTCTTATACTTGCGCGTGGACGAGAAACCAACATGAACTTCATCCATGAATTATCACTAGCCGAGTTGGTGAACGTGTGAATTACATTTTCGAGGAAACGATTTTTCCACGCTACTTTACACACTTAAGGAAACTATCGATAAATATGTATGCATTCAGGCGTGAGTCGAGAATGTGCAGTGGGAAGGAATGTTGAGGGGGTAGGAAACATCATTCCAGGTACGAAGATCCGTAAAACAACAACAACAACAACAACAATACAACAACAACAACAACAACAACAACAACAAAATGAGTCATTAAAATCCTTATGGAATGAGACGAAGTGCAAAACTTGCATGGGAACTTTGGGAACACTCGCAACACATCGTCCTTACAAAAATTTTGATAAGTTTTACAAACTGTTGTATCCTCATAGGCTGTGAATCCTCGAGCATTCACATTTCATAGAGTGATCTCACAGCGACCAGTTAACTCGGTTTATTGGAATACATTTCGCTTTTCAACCTCTAATAGGAATTTCCTCAGTAATTTATTCGCTTTTCAACCTCCTATGCAATTTATTGCAATTTGATGATTCGACATAAGACATTGTTCTAAGTATAGGTTACACAACTGCATACTTCACCATAAACATCATCATAGATAATAAAGGACATCGGTATTATCTTTTGAGGACATGGACTTTATATATGATAGCTCGTTATCTTTGAGAGGACCTATAATGATGATTCACATAAAAAAAATCACTATAATCATAATACATACAGTTCTCCAAAGGAAACAACTCTTAGCTGCTAAAGATAATTCCCTTAACTCAAGTAGATCCCAAACCACAAAGAAAATGAAACAGCCAGATTATTTAACCTACACATGAACGTACAGAAAAACATAAAAATAACTCTTGAAGGCTGACCAAGAGAACTAAAGAAACACGTTTGTTGCCATGGGGCCATACAGAGTCATTAGGAATGTTGTTAATCAAAACATCCCGATCCTTGTTGGTAAAAATCCCGAAATCCCTGCACTCTATCGTTTTAATGAATGTCCGTGCTGAAAGAATTCATACCGCATGCCTGCCGTAATTCAATCGTTATATTAGTACTGGCATGTTCATCAGAATTGTGACTTTGTGTGCAATGCTCTTTTAATCTGAATGGTAGACCGTTTGCCTATGGAAGCATCAAGCGAAATGGTCACAGAACAGAACTTCTATGCCTTTTACTCCAATTTTAATCGGTTTTGAAATGTTCTTTGACTGTGTAATATTAAATTTTATAGCATGTGTAAGGGCAACTACTGTACATGAGTTTGCACCATCATGTTCTTACGCTACAATATGAATGAAAAGTTAGACAATCATCAATGTACAATGTGCACAAGGCTTCTGTTATTGTAAATTTGCTTGACGTACATATTGCGTTGCTCCCCCCTCCCCCCAAGAGTCAAAACATGGGCCGGGGGGGGGGGGGCTGGGGGAGGGGGCGAGTTTGTTCCGGGCAGTATCACTAAGATGTGGTCAATGTCTATTGGAATTCCGGCATATCTGTTGAGACAAGTGAATCAGGAAACGATAGACTTATTGTCACAACGATTGAAAAATTGAGACCATTATAGTTACTCCGTGCAAACATTTCAATTGTCATGTGATGTGAAATATCTTTTTTAAAATGATTATTTTGTTGCAAAAAGTGAATGAAGAGAAGGTAGAGAAGCTGATTCTTTGTCTCTTACAAATGTTGTTCTGTTCTGTTGAAAATCCCTCAATGTTGCTAGACCATGGTGCTGCGTTCAGTTCAATCTTTGTTTCGGACTTTTCTTTTTTGCCCTTTTGCAATATTCGGTAAAGCACGTAACTCGGCAAACTGAGGTATCAAAGACCTGCACTGCACAGCCTGCCACAGATCAGGAGCTAAGAGCCCATGGTTTCCCATTTACTGAGGTCAACTGCTTGTAGATCTCCTTTGCAGATCCTCATACTAGGAGATGGCCAAACCAACTGGAGCCTATGTTACAGCACTGTGTATAAGCTGAAAACTTTTTTTTTTTTAACTGCTCTTCTGACTGACATAATTTTTTTCTTCCGTCAGCGGCCTGATATAGATATTATAGGAATTTTCATGCACATTATTCTCATGAGTTTTGTGTCTTAGTTTAGCGCAACACTTTTCAGGCAACAAGTCCCATATGTATATTATGTCTACATACAATTATTGCCGACCGACAGTATGGGTAAAATGAATGTATTATCTGATATCTGAGTTACATTTTAAGAAAATACGTGCTGTGAACTCCTTGTCCTAGTATGCAGATTTACGATTCACGCACTGGCATTTTCAATTCCTTCTTTGGTAGAATTTGTGTCTCTTTATGGGAGTTACCTTGTAACTGTTGATCGCCATTTAAAAAACAAAAGTCCCCCCCCCCCCCTGCTGTACAGAGTAGTCCAACGTGGTAGTCAATGACTTGCGAAATCTCTTGTTACCTCCCTGCGTCATCAGATCCCACCGTCAGTTCAACTGTAGAATGGTCATAGCGCCTGGTGAGAATCAGACCTCTGGTGAGGTGTTGATAGGTGATGTTGTCAGTGGAGCGTTATTAATTTATGAGGATGGCGTAGTTTGGAGCCCAGCAGGAGCCTTGTCCTGGCTATTGAACTCCTACTGCCAAACATATGTGGTTGCTGGTAGACAGTTGTAAGGGTGGAGGATGTTTGCATACCAGATCCCATTAAGGTTGGGTCGGACTTAAACTTTCCACGCATGATTCATGACAAAAAAAAAAAAAAAAGCCGTGGTCAACAGAAAGGAAATTTAAAACACAAACGAAGATAAAATAATAATAATAATGTTAAAAAAAAAAAACGGCTATATACTAGATATGATTGATCCTCCATGACATTGTTATGGATAGAAGTGACTTATTGCGGTACAGACAGAAAAACACAGATCGCCCTCTTGTATATTTAGTAAGTCACAATCAGAAACTACCAAACATGAGATAGCTATATAACAAACATGCGGACATCCTTACAGAGAAAACGGAAAAATAATAATAATTATAATAATAATGTTCAAGGATTCCCCAATTTTTGCTAGGAAAATTCCTCCAAGTTTATCCAATCTTTTGGTCAGAGCACATTCAAGTAACTCCATCACTACTCGGAATTATTTCTTACCTTGGGGCAAACCAAAGTGTTTGATGCCACTGAGTGTTGCTATACCTACAGCACTGCTACGAAACAAAAACATTACATTAAACGTTCTTTAGATTGCAGTGGCCAAAAGAAACAGCATGTGGCAAGACAACTATTGTATTGCGTATAATAATCTCCAATTACAAGAGTAGCGTTACAACAAAGAAAACGAAAACATACCTTGTAGGGCACCATTTCAATTTTCCCAACCACAGTAAATTCATATGAGGATTACTGGTCTACAACTGGGTTCATCAGAGAAGCTTCTGGAGCTGGAGTCTAGGTGGATAAGGACCCTAAAGTGTCATTCAGTTTGTGGAGCACGAATATAGATGAACCCTTTTTTAAGAAATCTCCCTTTTAGCAACCAGTGTATTGCTTTCCGCCCTCTCCTATTTCACATTTTAGAGAATATAATATCTTTCAAGAGATTTAAACAACTGTGTGTTGGAATTGTCGTTTTATTGTTCATGTATTTTAGGTATCTCTTATTTCACCCTTTCGCATTAGACCTGATGATCTTGGCCTTATTGCGTAATCAAAAGGAGAGCACAATTTGTTTCCAAAGTGAAAGACAACACAATCTTAGATGATGTCACTCTTAGAGATAAATTTTAAAAAGCTATATTATGACAAACGAACAAAACAGTCTGACAGAATAACAATCTTACATATTTCGTTTGATTTGAGCATTGCAAAACGGCAGTTGTAAAGATCTAATTGCTTTAAAAATGCACTTTTTTTATTTCCGATTCAAACAACTTTGAAAAGCTTTTCCTATACAGCAGACAAGGCATTGACATTTCCTTTCGTGTACAGCAATATCCTATTTACACTTTGTATGTTTTCATTTTTGCCCCGACGAAGAGCCAAGCAGACTCGAAAATTTGGCTAGCAATATAGGTTTTATTTATTACGTCAATTCAAAATTCGTTATATTGTTTTTCTACTTTTTTTTTAATGTATTTCATTAGTTGCCGGTGGACAGTCATCTTAATTTTAAGATTTTTGTTTGTTTGTAAAATAATAATAATAATAGTAAATAATAATCAATAACAACAGTGATGCTTATTATATTATTTTGATTGGTTACTGCGCCGGGGAAGAACTAATTCAAAATTCAGCGAATGATATCAACTTAATCAATTTCTATAATATTGAGTTTTATACAATGTTATTTGCTTCTTTGGTTATAGCTATATAGTTGCTGGTAGACAGTCGTCTTATAATTTAAGACATTTTCCCATAGGAATAATGACGATGGTGATGATGACGATGAATATACTAATTAAAGAAATGACAATAGTAATAGTGATAATAAATAATAATAAGAACAGTAGTAACAATGCATTTTAAAAAGAGCAGATTCTTCAATCAAAACATCGACATTCAAATTCAATTCTTGCAAATAAACAGTTGCAATGTGAATAACATAATTCTTGGTGTTAGCGGACATATACAAATAGTCTTGAAATAGACATGGTAGTTTATTTATCATGAAATACTGTTGCCTCTAATTCGTCAGTTTTATTTTGTAATTGCTCTGGGATGACAATGGAGCCGGAGGCAACCTCCGTTGTCTATCTACCATAATAATCCCAACGATTTTAACAAAATCACCACAGTTGTTTTGAATAAGAAGAGAGACAGAATTAAAATTGGTGGGCGTGGCAGAAAAATCGGCATCAAACTCAGACACTTAATGACTAAAACTAAAAAAAAAACAACAACAACAAAAAAGTAAATAAATAAATAAAATATACAGTAAATAATAATAATAATAAATAAAAATAACAGTAAATAAATAAATAAACAAACAAATGAATAAATATAATTTTTGTGACAGAAATCTATTTGAACACATAATTTCTCCCTTCCCTACTTTTTCATCCATCCTGACTTGAAGTCTAGTCAGGATGAAATCTCTTGTTAAAATTGAAATATATATGTAAAACACTGACCTAGGAAAAGAATTCTGTATCTCTTATATCTAGAAATCTCTCTCACATCGTATGCCTTGGCCCATGCCGTGTTTGCCAGTTTGAGTAAAGCGTAGATCGGACGAGTAAAGCTATCAGTGTTTTCAAACATTACCTGGTACTACCATGCCAGTTAGTCCATAGATTTGAAGTTAACATGGATACTGAACCAGGAAATGTTTCTGAGTATTATTATATGGATAATATCGTAAATATCAATGTTCAGGACTATTTGTGGGTCCACTTGAGCCCCTTTTAGTTTGGTCATTGCTCACAATGCTTCATTGCTTTCTTCAAACTCAAGTGATTCATGCTACATGTAATATTATCACGACTGCCTACTTCCTGATTTGTTTTGTTTTTCTGATGAAACCTTAAAAGGAAAAAAATTGCACAAGGCGAATTATACTGTTAGATGCTCCATGATATACAGACAGTAAAGGTAGAAAGAGAAATCTTTAGTTTTTAACAGTAGATGAATATAATTGGAAGTTTGTTTATCTTGGATTCTATTTTTATTCGAGAGAGAGAGAAAAGGAAAGAGTGAGAGAGAGAGAGAGAGAGAGAGAGAGAGAGAGAGCGAGAGCAATAACAGTACAGAGTCTTCTACAAATTGCTGCAACAAAATCTTTACCATTTCTTCAGTGACTAAATATAAACTTGTGGGATTTAAAAAAAACAAAAAAACTGTTAAATGTTATTTTCTTTATAATAACTATATTTATATATCTCCTTGCGATCAAACAATTTTAAAATTTGTGGGATTTGAATAGGCAAAGCCTACACTTTGTATTTTCTATGTTTCATGATGTGTGGGGGGGGGGGGGGGGGGGGGGGAGGGGGGGGGGGGGGGGGGGGGGGGGGGGGGGGGGGGGGGGGGGGGGGGGG
>JBCAUA010006547.1:0-13359 GCA_038406235.1 Peronia verruculata | reverse complement strand
TTGTTTTGGGTGGTTTGTGGGGTGGGGGTTGGAGGCTCATCTTTCTTTTTCTCTTTATCTAGGCCACCAGTTGCCAAATAAGTTTAGGATTAGAGTTAGGCAAGGGATTGCAGTCTTTGTGTTTTGCCCTATTCAAACTTATGGATCGTTAACCCTTAGAGGTTTGCAGGGGCTGATCTGCTCAAAGAGTCTCCCGCTGTACTCTGCATACCTACGAACGATCCAAGTCAGGAATTTTTGCCTCCTTTGCGATTGTCAAGGGTTAAACTGAGTAAACATAATTTATAGAAGTACAGATCTTCTAAGAGCTTTTCCACGACATCTTAAGGGTTAAAATAATTAGGAATACCGAATGTAAGACAAATGCACAGAACAGCAGAAATAGAAGGGCACTGTGGTCAAGGAGTAAAGCGTCTGCTCCTCAGCGTAACCGTTACGAGTCAAATTCTACCGGAGGATTTGAAAGATTTAGAACCCGCTTGCTTTTTTTTCAACAGCTCCTTGGCCTATTGAGTAGGGAAGTTGAATGTCGAATTAGGGCGAATGTACGTAATATTTTGGTGGTTCCGTGTTTAGGCCTAGGTCACGCACGCATGCTAAAGAACCTTCGGCAGTTAAAAATCGAATGTGGAACACGAGGAGACGTTGCTGTCCAGATTTTTATCCAGAAATTTCTTCTCGCCAAAACTGGGCACATCCTTAAAGTGGTGATAAAAATAAACAAACAAACAAAAAATAAATAAAAACAAATAAAGAAACAAACAAAACACACACAGTTTTAAACTTCTGTTACTGTGGACGCTATGGATATAAGGAAATTGAGCACTGATTACAGAAAAATATACAGGTACATGTACCTGCCTCTGAATCGTAGGTCTACATGTAGATCTATAGCTACATCTACAGGTGTTCCCAGTGGGCTAATCAGTGTAAGGTCTGTCCTTACATGTTCTGTAGGTCACAGCTGGGAACGATCAGGTGTAAACAAGCAAGACTCCTCAGCACCTGGTTGGTTCACAAAGATATGCTTAGACTTTTGCTATATTCTACTCTTCCTCTAAATCGCTCTTTTTATCCTGACACTCCCTTTGTATCTGTCTCTATATCTTTAGTTCATTGTAGCCTCTTCTGTTTGTTTTTCTCCCTTTCCGCTCTCTTTCTATCTTTCTTTCCCCCTTTGTCTAGTCTATCTTTTTGTTCTTCGTTTTTATTTTTTTCCTTATTCTTGTCTCTCCCTTCCTGCCTTTCTTTCTTTCCATTGCAGTCTTTCCATTGTTCGGCTTTCTTCTTTCTTTTTCGTTCTTTCGTCCCTATTTCTTTGGCTGTTCTGATATTTCGATCGTGATGGTCCCCCCCCCCCTATTTATTTCTTGTTCCTAAACCTGCCTTATCCTGTTACTGTTTGCGACGTATCGGTACTATAAGTAGGCCTATCCCGTCGAGATAACACCACGGGTTTAATACCCTTAATTGTTGAAATTTAAACCAAATAAATAAATATATAACTGCCATCAAGGGCAACAACTGATTTAATAACTCTCAACCACTAGGTTAGAGTTACGGTTTTGATAAGCTTTTCAACCTCCTGTCATGGTGGTTATCTCAGCGGGTAGGTTAGAGTTTGATACCCTTAATCTTTAAATATTTAATTCCGTTAAGTAAAGGGAAGTAAAATATAAACAAAACTACCTTTTGCAATAGCAGACCAAAATTAATAAACTAATTCAAGATACCCAGCTGCCCTAAGTTTGAATAAGTAATAATACTAAAACCCCAAATATCAACAGAAAGACTCAATAGTCCAACAGAGATTATTATCAATATCATATAAACCCTTCAATATTTAAATTAAATCAGATAAAAGAGACTATGACTGCCAGATCCACACCATATAAGGGAGTTAGGACAAAATGCTAATGAAAGGAACTTCAACAGTTAGGAATGCTTGAGACTCCCTCTAATCCAGCTCCACCCAATCCATCTATAAACAAAGATATGTTAAAAGCCACCAAAACTTTAAATACTCCACCAAAAGCTCCCACCACTAAAACCAAATTCTCAACGTATGCAGAAAAAGTTAAGACAGTGTCACCACCACGAAAGCAGATAGACACTAATAAGAATTTAGATGATGATATCGAAACAGTCTGTGGGGACAGAATAACACACCAAACACACACTTTCACAATCAAGCAAACAAACACAGGACAAGCCTCACTAGAAGTGTAATCAAAACTACAGAGGGGTTGGAAAGCAAAGGTGACATCACACAACAAAATATAAAGATATCAGAAACCATTAAAAGAGAACACAAGCACAGGGAAACCCTCTCTCACGAAGGTGAAATTGGCATAAAAAATCCTAGAAATAAACCAGTAGTAATTAAAAGAGTTCCACTGTACTTAAACTTAACAGAAATAGTTGATAAAAACTACAAGATAAACAGATCTACTATGCATTCTGGGTGGACAGAATACGTCACAAAACAGGAAATAAAACTAAAATTATCATATATGTAAAAAGTATTTGACAGTGCGGAGAAGGAAGTTAAAGAAATAATAATTAAACCATTATATTGAAGAATTTAATATTTATAAGAAAGTTACTGTAAAACAAACTACCAGTAAAAGAAACCAACCAACCAGTAACCTCCAGTAAAGTTATAACAAGAAAAGTAGAAGAGAGTACTACCATCTAAAATAACACCATTATGGAGATGAGGGAAATCAGAAATCAATTCGATCATGATGTAAGGACGATGGTAGATATCAAGGAACAACCAGAACATTATATATATTAAAAGAACTGAAACCACCATCTCCAAGTTTCTGGAAAAATTCGAAATAATTACAAGATGGGCTAAGGAAACGAAATAGGAAATTTACTAAATCAACAAGTAAAAAAAGCCCAGACTTCGCAAATTTTAACAGCAATGTAAGAAGTCATATTCAAACATGGAGAAGATTTTCTAAAGAATATTTAAAAAAAAGAAAGAAAGAAATTAACTAACGTCTTTATAAAAGCACTTTCTCAAGTCCCATCAGTAAAATGTAATGGATCAACAAACTAAAATAATACAGTGGAACTGCCGAGGGAGGACCCTGGAGCTTGCCGTTCTTAAAAACACTTTTATAGCAGATACTAGATGTTGATACAGCAATAGACATCACAGCTATACGCAAGGATTGGGATAGCGGATTGGATAACAATTGGTGACACAGCGTCTGATCACCTCCCCATTATGACAGTCTTTTCTTGACAGATTTCATTGACAGAGAGCGGGGGGAGTAAAGCATACAAACAACCCAGATCCCCAAATAAACTTGAAAGCTATCAATTGGCCCAAATATAGGGCACATGTTGACAATAAACTAAAATAAATTGAAATCGCTAGTTTAAATAATGAAGAACTTAATAATAATATAACCCAAATAATATATGAGGCAGCCCTGCAGAGCATGCCCACAAGCAGTCCAAAATAGGGAAAAAACCACCGTACCATGGTGGAACGACAAATGTCAACGGGCGGTTAGAACAAGAGAACGACAGTATAGGAGCATTTAGAGATTTAACAAAATTAGGAATGAAACCAATAGAATTGTAAAAACACAAATGTGCAATGAAGTCCAGCCCCCTACGTCCACTTCTGAAATCTGGAGAAAGTTAAAAAAAAAAACTTTCTAGGCAGTAAAAAAAACCATCAAGAAACTATAGTACATGTATTATTAAAATACCAGAAAGGGCTGTAACAGATTTGGAAATAGCAGAACAGTTAGGCAAAAGCATTTTACCGCACAAGTTCTAATGAAAGTTTGGGAGTAACCGAGGTGGAAAGAAGAAGAAAATTATTAGATAGATACCAAAATATACAAACAAATATAACCGAAGATAGCCAACAACTTAATGTCCCCATAACCCCTCCAGAAATTATAAGTGCTTTAAATAAGGGGAAAAAAAATACATCCCAGGAGTGGACCAAATAAGTTATAAAACTGATCACGGAGGCCTCCCTTAAATTACTTGAAACAATATTATTCCTATTTAACAAAGTTTGGGAAACTGGAACTATACTTCAGGTCTGGAAGACAGCGACAGTAATCCCCATTCTGAAACCTACGAATGACCCCTGATTTCATTGACTTCGCACTTAGGAAAAATATTAGAAACCATAGTCAATGAGAGAATTAAATACTACTTAAATAAGAATAAATTGTACTCTCCACCCAATCAGGTTTCAGAAATAACCGAAGTACTTTAGACCAACTAGTAAAAGTAGATAGTGAAGTAAAATCCGGATTTTTCAAAAATCACCGTACGCTCGCTGTCTTCCTAGACCTATCTAAAAGCCTTTGATATATAGCCTGGAGGGAGGGCCATTATTCATAAAACCAAAAAGTTAGGCGTAACTAGTGGACCGTCGAGTACATCCAACTGAGCGATAGAAAATTTCATGTAAAAAGTAAATAAAGATATATCCCAAACTATCAAGAAAACGGAACAGCACAGGAGCTGTTTTATCCCCCACTTTGTTCAATATAACTAGTAAACGATCTGGGAAAAGTAATAAATGATCCAGTCGTCAGCAGTTCTCAATTTGCTGACGACTCCCCTGTGGAGCTCAGGAAAGAACTTGAATTATTTACAAATCACAGTTCAAAGACAGTTAGACAAAATTATAGGTTGGATGTACTCGTGGGGACTCTCAAGGTCAATGCCAGCAAAACTGTAGGTATGTATTCAGTAGGGGTAAAATTAGCTACCATAAGAAAATAGAAATTAAAAATTAATCATACCCCTATTAAATTTAAAAGCACGACCTCCTTCCTTTGCCTCACACTTGATACAAGACTTAGTTGGACTCCACACATCAAACAATTAACCCATACACTAGCCGCCCGTACAAATACACTTAGGTACCTCAAAGGACCGGCTGGGGTATTAGTACCAAATGCCTACTCATGGCACATAAGGCATTTGTTGTAGGTAAGACAGATTATGGGTCAATTGTTTATGGGGAGGGGGGGGGGGCAGCGAGTCAACACTAAAAAAAATTAGATAGGATACAAACCCTCAGAAACATCTTAAGAGCAAGTGCAAGAAGTAACACTGAGGGCTTAGAGACGCTGTCAGGCATAGTACCCTTGGAACTTAGACGGAAACAATTAGCTTTAAATTACAGTCCCAAGGTTCTTTGGGGCCTACGAGGTAATTTATAACAACAACATTAGCGATAGACTCCACTATACGAACGAGCGTGCCCTGCGGCCTGATACTCCTTAATAATCATAACAAAAAGGAAAATTAAACACTTAAATATAATGCAATGGAACTTATAACAGAAAGTCGAAATAAATCTTTGATATGTTTCACCGACGGATCTAGAACTAAATCCGGAAGAATAGGAATAGGTATCTATTTCCCAACACTTAACGTAAGGCAGGAATAGACTGACCAAATACAACACATCAATATGCACAGCAGAATGAGTGGCCATCAAAACTGCCATAACAACATTCGAACAGACAACATATAGAGACCTCACCATATTCACCGACTCGCTCGCTAGTATCCGGAGTATAAATAGTACAAAGAAAATCGAGCGAGAGGATATCGTAAGTGAAATCTTAGCTAAGAACACAGCACTAAACAAATTGGATTCCTTCACACATTGGAATCATAGGCTGGCTAAACAAGGAACTACACACACACACACACACACACACACACACACACACATACATAGTAATTGGGTTGGGGCTAGGAGAAGTTAGGAAAAGGATTGACGAAGTATGGCAGGGAAGGTGGGAGGGCAAAGAAAAAAACAAACAAACAAACCATATTAGAAAGTATTATCCGTCGGTGAAACGTAAACTACAAATAAATTTAAACCTGAAAGTACCTAGCAACCAGAAACTTATCAACTGGGGGCAGTGACGAGTGAAAACAACTTATGTCAACTATGTGAAGTACGCAGCACTGCGGAACACAGGGTCCTGGAGTGCCCCCAGTATGCTACCGTCCGAAGTAAGTTGCGAGGAGAGTTTGCACGCTGCGGGCCTCCCCGCGACTTCTGATAAAATAATAGGAGATGGCCTGCCCTGGCGTCTCAGAATAGCCTGCCCTGACTCTTAGAATAGCTAGGGCGGGTATTCCTTAATAGAATCTCATTGTGATAGTTTGGCCCTGGTAGATTTTTTTTTTGTTTGTTTTGGTACTGCGCGTATCAATATGTGATAGTTAGAGGCCTGTAAAACAAAACCGCACTTACAGTTTTAAACATATACATATATATACATGTGACAATTTTTAATAAACAGCGATGTCAATTGTACATACTTATAATATATATCATATATTATATGTAATTTATATGTAAATAACATGATTTGATTGATTCCTTTTATCTTTTAAATTGAAGTTGCATTTTAATAGTCCGCCGGAACCAGACTAGAGCCGTAGTCTTGACCCCCCAAAGGAGATGGGGGACTCGGGAGTTGAGCTAGGGGCGGGGGTTACCCATATTTGCCTGCCTAGCCTCACACCGCCCAAGTAGGGTGGTCAGACTAGTCCCTTCCCATATAACTTATTCTTTATGGTATGAATGCAGTTCGGCGTGAGCAGTAGCGGGCCAGGAGGTTTTTGTTTACGAACGATGTCTTTTTCCAGTCTGAGCCCGAGAGGAACATCAGCAAAGCCCAGCCGTATGGGACCATGGTGGGGGGAACGCCATCCCTTCCTCATGTAACCCGACGGCCGTCACTGGCTGTGACCCTCGGACCAAATCTGTTATATGTCTATGAGTGTAGGAGAGGCAGGAGCCATACGTAAGTCCTCAGCCACCCCCTCTAGGGGGAAGTCCTGTGTGGCAACCTGCCCGCATTGTAATAATTGTCCTTTATTTTCTTTCCACCTGAGCCCGCATGTGCGCACATGAACAGTCATGATCAGGCAGGGGCAAAATCCCAGAGTAAGGCCAGATAATAGGCTGAGTAGATGAAGAAATGAATGAGTGTGTGCCTGTGCCATAAAGAATCCGACGTAGGGGCGGAATGCCACTTCGTCTCTCGTCGATTTTCCCAATAAGGCACAGGCCTTATAATTAATAATTAATTTATTTTCTTGTTTATATCTTTTTTCTTTTGCTTAGAACCATGCTCTAGACCTGGGAAAGGCGGACTATAATTTGGAGTTGAGTATTAAAGGCCATGAGCCCTGTTTTTACTGTTTGGTTCTATTTTACTTTGGTATTTGTAAGTAGAGGACGCTTGGGCTTTGCCAGCCACCGAGAAAAAGAAGGCCCAATAGAGAAATTGAAGGACTAGCGAACATGGACAAGACACAGCACAGAGGGACTGCCAACTTTGACACGGCCTGACAAGATCCAATAAAGGGCGAGATAACCTCATTAGAGATTGAAAGGCCCAAAGAAAACCGACCTAACCGAGGGGGAATAATGCGAGAATAGTTTCTCTAAGGGTTTCTTCAAGTTCTCTCTCTCTCTTTATCTCAATGTCTTTCTCTCTCCCCCATCGTCTTTAAAAAAAAAAAATCTCTAGAGCCTGGCAAACCTCTAAAACAACTAGACCCTAGTAGTATTACTTCAAATCAGTGTTGGATTTCAACAACGGTGGGCTTAATCAGCTGTATAGAATAGATCATTGTGTCACTAAAAGCCTCTTATTAGATCTATAACTGTGGATAAAACCTATGATTGCCCACGTCTTTTCCTTCAGTGTTTCAAAGCTGTTATGCAATGTGTGTCATATAATAATGTTACGGTGGGCCCTTAAAGATTAAATATTGCACGAATCGCATATACAAGAAGTCAACGCCAAAGGGTAAACATAAAAAAGAAAGGTATAGATGAACCCTTAAGGCAAAGTTGTTAACTACGATTCCTCCACGAGCAACAGTATTAACAACATACTTATTCCCATGAAAACTAGATGTATATTCTGAAAAAAAAAAAATAGAGATTTAGTTTAGAGGTATCTTTTTTAAACCCCAGTGAATAAAAAGCAGTTTTGAGAAAGAAATAGTACAATGAATGTCTTTTCATATTGTACATTATTATACTTTCTACAGAGAGCTACCTCAGGACAATGCACAGTCGGAGGGCAAAGGAAACGTGTCAAAGACAGTCTGAAAATCTCCCTCAAGAACTTCAACGTCAATACAGAATCCTGGGAGACACTGGCCTCCGACAGACCCCCCTGGAGCCATCTCATCAACAAAGGTGCCACCACAGCAGAAGAGCGTATATCCTCTCAAGCAGAAAAGAAACGGGCAGCACGCAGGGCTAGAGCCACCAGCACCAACAGCACGGTCCCTACCAGCTTCTGTCCTACCTGTGGGAGGGGCTTCCTGGCCCGGCTTGGTCTCATCAGTCACCTCCGGACCCACCAAGTCAGCTCAGATTCTAACTCGTTTGATGTCGTGGTCATCTTCGACAACGAAAGACGAACAACAACAAATATTGTAAGAAAATTATAATTGAATAGGTGGGAAAGTAAAGTCTGGTGGGAGAAAAGTCGTTTCGTGAAATTAATCAGCTTGACGTAACATTTCCACCCGTCTGTTCGTACTGACCTCCATCCACCTTGGGCGTCTCTGTAAAGCTGAAACTCTCCCTGACGGTGTCTGGGCCACTGAGGGCGTTGACCTGTCCCGTGATGGAAGTCTGTCCGAAAATGACAATGACCTCTAACATGTCGTCCGGGTTCTGGATAATTGAGGTGAAGAGGAAAAAAAATCAATCAGGCAACCTAATCATAAACATTCCCGATGCTCTAGGACTATATTGGAATTCACTGACAAATGAACATATGGGCTCTAAATGACTGGAGGACCAATAATAATAATAATAATAGCAATTATCATATATTTAATGCTCTTACTTAAAATACCACTGAAAAAAAAAAAAGTTTTTGAAAATAGAGTGTGAATCATTGAAGTGTAATTCAACTCGATGCCCGGTTAAAAAAAAACAACAACAGAAAAAAAAAAAAACATAATTAATAGCACTGACAGAGTCAATAAAAATGATTATGATAAAATGATAAAAAAGATAATGTCTTAATTAAAATATAATAATAATAATAATAATAATAACAATACCCTGACCCACAAAAAATTATCTTTCTTTGAAGAGGTCAGTAATACCTTGGCAGAAGATGGGAGAAAGATACGATATTTATAGAGGATCAATTAGAGCTTTCTCCAGAGCAAAGAATGTAACAAATGCAACGAGCGAAAGTCCACGAACAAGTTCTCCTTACAGTCATTGTGATAACAGCTGAGGCTGGGTTGCTGTTGCCAGCTGTGGTCAAAAATTCGGCAGTGACCAAGCGGCTGTTGGCTCCGGTGGCAACGGCCGTGATACTGATGGTGTCCGGACACAGGCTGCAGTAGTTGTTGGATAACAGATCGTAGACCGTGTTGATTTGAGGATTCTGTTGGAACAGTGGCAGTTGTTACTGTTATCTCTTTATGGCAGGGCCCTTGTCTCTCAGTCTATGTTTCTCTAATTCTATCTCGCTTTCTCAATCTTTCCCGTCCATCCATCCATCCATCCATCCATCCATCCATCCATCCATCCATCCATCCATCCATCCATAATATCCATCCATCCATCCCTCCATCCACCCATCCATTCATCCATCCATTCATCCATCCATTCATCCATCCATTCATCCATCCATCCATTCATCCATCCGTCCATCCATCCATCCGTCCATCCATCCATCCATCCATCCATCCATCCAATCACTTTTCCATCCATTCATCTATCCATGATTCCATCCATCCATCCATCCACCCATCCATTCATCCATCCATCCATTCATCTATCCACCAACTCACCTACCCACTCATTAGTTCACATAGCCATCACTTCGTCTAGTTGCTCTTACATACATTATGTTCTCATTCGTTCATGATGAATACTAAATCAAACGTGTACGTGGTAACTCTCTATTCTAGTCTTCGTATATTTTCCTTGTTTTGCTAACAGTTTGGCAATAGTCAGCCGGACCTAAGTCCGTATTTCTGTCATGTAGGGTTAGGGCGACATAAGTGCGAAAAGAACATAAGTCCGGCTAGCCTTTGCCAACTAATAACTATACCTCTATATACAGTGTATTGTGAAAGACCAATATATATATATGTATATGTATATGACCAATATATATATTCAGTAAAGTCATGTTTGAGGGGAAAATGTCCTTACGTCCATTTTGAAAGTGAGTCGGAAGGCGCTTCCAGATTGGATGTTCCGATTGTTGAAGAAGAAGTAGTAGAGGAAAGGATCAGTCAGCCCTGAAGCAAAGACCAGAGCATCGTCGGTCAAGCTAGCCTGGTTGAGAACGGAGTAGATGATGATTTTCTCGTTAAGACGGTCACTGTAAACATCTGAGGACCCACCGTTGAAATCGGCTCTAAAGACTGCTGTGCACGGGTCAGCAGGTCCATCTACAAGTAGAGAATATAGGAAGGACAAAATAATTGTTTCTTTGTCGAGTCTGTGCAGGCAATTTACATTGCCTTTCTTTATCGGCTAGAATATAAGGCGAATCATACGTGACTGGGCATTCAAAAGGACGGCTGTTTTTAGACTCTATTATCTATTACACGATAGAGGAATATTGTTAGCTAAAACATTTCATGTGAACACATCTGACCTTTGCCAGTTTAACTGACCTGCTAGAAACGTCACCTGACACTGCAAAAGTAACTTACTGCAAAAACGGTTAATTTCTTCCTCACAGAACCTCTAAATGCTTCGACGAACGCGGTCAGCATTTCGAGGACTTACTCTAATTATTCTCCTCATGGCTCTTGTTTCATGTACATTTGATCTAATAATGTTTGATCCAAATGTCAATAAATTTTATCATTTTGAACTGAAATGTTCCGACTGCCCGGTTACTTTTGACTCGCTCTGCTTCTACAACCATGGCCATTTTCGTCAATAGAGAATGTTTAAGCAGTGTGATCTTTTGTTTTAGTACCGCTGTGTTGATTCTTAGCATAGCTGTTTTCTTCCTGCTTCTAAAGTGGTTTCCATGATGAACAGTGGTGAAAAAAAAAGGTGGGGCATATCTTACCAGAACCAACAAATTCTTTGTCATTGGATACGAATATGTGACGACAAAAGTTATCCTGGGCATGGACTAGGCTACAAAGGCTCTGGTCCCAGACGGTACCGTAAGCTACCGGGAGACGATAGCCCACGAATTGATAGTAGCAAGGGTTTGAGAGTGGATCAGGGCCGTATCCGTCACATGCCGCAGTTCCTGTGAAATGTGAGAAAAAAATCGAACTTTTAAACATTGTTTTTTGCTTTCAGTAAGTGTTCATATTTTCTGTGTTTGAGAAGATTGATGGAAAGATATGATTGATCGTTTTTGTTATTGCATGCTAGCTTGCTAGATATCTGTCTATCTGTCTATCTATCTGCCTGTATATCTATCTGTTTGTCAGTCCGTCTGTCCGTCCGTCTGCCTGTCTGTATCCATTCATCCATCTATTAGTTGATTAATCAAACAGCTTTCTATCTAGGGTAATACAGGTATATTCCTAACATCAGTTCACAGATTTCTATCTAAGGTAATACAGGTGTACAAAGTTCTGAGAAAAAATATACATTTTTTGCGTATGTCCTCCCACGCCTTATCATTCTTAGGTGCCAGATAATAATCATATTTACTCACCAATAGGACCGAGAGGGTTAACATCACACACAAATCTGCCAGTTCCAGCACAGGTCGCGTTTATATTGGTGGGCGTTCTGCACACAGTGCTGGCGGCATCATATGTTTCATCTGCTCATTGGAAAAAAAGTATTGCATTCATTTCTAATTCTCATATTTCTCCTATTGATTGTATTGGTTGATTGGATCATATTGATAGATTTATGAATATGAAGTATCAGTAATAACAGATATGAGCAAATAATTATTCTATTCTGGATTGCAGCAATTACCAATGAAATTTGATTAAAAAAAAAAAATAGTAATATTATCTGCTGCGTCAAGAGGCAATGCATTGGCCTATGTAGGCCAAGACGTACGGAAGATCTCTTATTTCTGAGAGAGGGTTGGCATGAGCGAGGAAATGTCTTTCGAAAGCCAGTGTTCGTCAGAATAAGCTTTTTCTTCCCCCCCCCCTTTTTTTTTCAACAGAGCAATTTAAATGCCAGATTGGCTTTCTTGGACAATCACAATGTACGTGTGATTAAAATACAGCTTGGAATGAGTAATTATCCAACGCAGAATGATAAAACTGATAATATTTTTGGTATGAGATAAAACTAATCTGATTTCTCGTTGAATGAAATAAGGCCTTTACCTAGAGGGCACGGCCGCTCATACAGAAAGCCACCCACGCACTCGTAGAATTTGTTGCAACATCTGCCGCTGGGGTACCTAGTGTAATCAGGAATGGCGTCATTGCACATGGCTACAAAGGAAGAGAGAAACCACAAAACATTCCGATACTCTTTCAGTAGGACACATCATTCACTTAGTAAATAGTTAGATTTATGGTTCATCTTCAAGAGAAAATCTCATGAAGCTACTGTTTGTCTGTCCGTCCCTCTGTCTGATCTGTCTTTCTGTCTGTTGTCTGTATGTCTATCTGTTTCTCTGTCTGTCCACATATCTAGTAAAATAGACCATTTCTTTTCTTCTGTAGCCGCATTGCAAGATATTATTAAGAGGGCAGTCCTCATAATCTTTACTTGGAAACGTTTGATATTTCTATAAATTGCATAAAAAGTTGTACGGCAAAGCTGGTCGGAGATAATCATGGCCTATCTCTCAGAGCTTAGAACTGTTCTAAGGGGCACAGTACATTAAGTAGATCAGTGAGGTTTACCTAAAGGGCAGCGCACCGAATTGAGGAAGTTGCACTGGGTTCCATCCCAAAAGGTACCAGCTGGGCACAGAATTCTGATGGGATCATAGTTTGGCTGGCATATGTAGAGGGAGTCGCAGTACAACGGATCAAAATCGAAGTTGTAGCCTCCATCGGTCAGACATTCACTGCACACTGGTATGGAAATACAAACAACATAGAGGAATGTTGTATTTGAGAACAATCATCGATTAACCCTAGACGTATGTATCTTATGAATGGCCCATCTGGTGACAGTGTCTGTCAGGATTTATTCGCCAAATAATTCAGAATAATTACCTTTCTGTCTGTCTGTCTGTCTGTCTGTCTGTCTGTATGTATGTATGCAACAAAACCAGTTTGTTCTAGAGCTACCAATAGCTAAGCACATCTCTCTATCTATCTATCTATCTATCTATCTATCTATCTATCTATCTATCTATCTATCTATCTATCTATCTATCT
>JBCAUA010006536.1:0-12504 GCA_038406235.1 Peronia verruculata | reverse complement strand
CCCCCCCCCCCCCCCCCCCCCCCCCCCCCCCCCCCCCCCCCCCCGGCCCTCCCCCCACACACGCACACACACACACAATTGTCCCCACAGCCGTTAAAAAATTTAACGGGTATCAGAATCGACATGGCACCGGCAGTAGGCATTTGGGAGACCTTTTGTTCCCAGTACCACGCCAAGGGTATTAATTCCTCGGTATTTTGAACTTAAGCTCTCAGGCGAGCGACTGGCTTCAAAAAAGGGCCTTCGGAAATAATAGCCCGTAAGGATTCCATTTTTTAAACATTTGGGTTGTGGAAACAGTGCCAAGTTTAGTTCGGCTCTGCGCGCGGATTAAATCTTGGTTCACTCCAACTGACAAGCTGTAAATAATATGATATTATACTTGTATAATATAATCCCGGATTTCCTAGACCTTAAGACTTTAAACTTCAACTAAGGCTGGCCATTGACATATTATTATATTAGTCGACTCAGTTAGAACTTAAGGATTAGCCGGCCAAGCCCAGCATTAACTGACGGCTTTTTTGTTTTGTTCCTTTACCCACTTGTTATTGTTCGTTAACTTTATGCTTTTGAATAAAGTTATACTCAACACTAAGTGAGTTTTGTTATTTATCTCCTAACATAACATTGTCACTGTACAATTATTCAGCGTTAACATTCAATTATGATAGTACGCCTTTAACAAGGAGCTTACAACATTTACCTGTAGGAGTTACCAATATTCATAACCGTGTAATGCCTAACATTTCAAGTAGTAATAATGACCGCTTCATACACTAAGAATGATGGATGAAATTTATCGTAATTTAAAGTGTTTATCTCTCCAAAACAGGTACGATAAGTTTAACTCTTTACCTGACAGCTATAATGGAGCTTTTTAGATAAGAGGTATTGTTAAGAATTAATCTAATAACTTATAACGATTAGTCAGTATTTTCATGCTTGTCATGCTTGTCTTAACCCTAGAAGTTGCAGGTGAAACCGTTGAAAGCCTAGTGTTTCCATGATAGTTCGTACATAGTCAGTAACGCAAGTTTCTAGCCTGATGGCAGTTTGAGATACGTGTTCTGGTCATTTCTGATTTGTTTGCAATGTGGCAAAATTAATCCGTTGCAGAGTATGGCGAACGACCTTTTACCAGGCTGGCCACTTGACACTTCTAGGGTTAAACTACAGAAAGCTTATGAAAACTACTGAGTTCAACAGTTTGAGAATGCAGTTGAAGTTTCTGGAACAAAGTTTCTCTCTATAAAAATCACGCATGACCGACGTCACTCTCTTTTTTGTCCACCCCTATTGTCATAGAGTTTTCTTAGAGTTTATTCCAACACCTGGCCTTTGATGACTAAGACCAAAATAATTAACCTCTCTGTATTTCTGAAAACTGTTGCCTTTCTCTATCTCATTTTTTGCTTTTCTTTCTGTGTCTTGTATTCTCCCAAGTGCCCTTTTTTTTTTTTGTTTATGTCAAATCTACTGGGTCAAGGTCATCATCTTTGCTGTTTTTCCTGAAATCAAATATTAACTCTGTGGACGCTGCATGCTTCTTACGGTTCTCTCTCATATCCCTTTAGATGACATAAACATATACCTTTAGAGTCAGCCATTATTGAAAGTCATTCGCTATTTCTAATTAATATAAAAACTGTTGAGAAAAGTTATTCAGTATTTGCAATTGACAAAAATGTTGAAAAAGTCATTCGCTATTTTTAAATTGACAAAAAATGTTGAGAAAAGTCATTTGCGATTTTTGATTCATAGAAAAATGTTGAGAAAAGTCATTCGCTATTTCTAATTGACAAAGACTATTGCAAAAAGTCACTCGCTATTTCTATTTGACAATACATGTTGAGGAAAGTCATTCGCTATTTCTAACTGACAAGAAAAAAAAAAAAAAAGCCATTCGCTATTTCTATTTGACAATAAATGTTGAGAAAAGTCATTCGCTATTTCTAACTGACAAGAAAAAAAAAGCCATTTGCTATTTCTAATTGACCAAGATTGTTGAGATCACCTGCATCAGTGTCAATAAACAGACCCGGGAAGACAAGAGTGACCTAGATCAGAAAAGTCTTATGCAACACTACTGAATGTTCAACACTCGATCTACTAAGCTCTTTGTAAACTTACTATTCACATTTAAACGAGTGTTTAGTTCTAAAAATGGGTCATCGTTAGAGAATGGGTATAGATCGTGTCAAAATCCATCCTCATAACATTGTGTTTTTGTATGAAATATACGTGTGTGCAGAAATTTACTTAAACACTTGTGCACTCTAGGGACAGCAATGCTGTCTTCTCTCTCTCTCTCTCTCTCTCTCTTCTCTCTCTTCATAAGTGTGTGTGTGTGCGTGCTTGCGTATGTATGTGTGTGTGTGTCTGTGTGTGTGTGTATGTGTGTGTGTGTGGGCGAGTGTGTTTGTGTGTGTGTGATTATACCTATGTCAAACAGATAGACTCTCAGACCTATCTGCACTCAATGTTCAACTGTCTATTCCCAATCCCGTCCAGCGGTCAAGAAACGAACACAAATGCTAACAAACATAATATGCACATAACACACACACACACACACATACACACACACACACACACACACACAAGTACAAACTTCCACATTCTTAATCTTTTACTGAACATGCCCAAACCTTTCCCCTCCCACCACCCACCTATCCTTCCCCCCCCCCCTCCAGCATCCCCGCCAACAAACACACACACAAAAATCCCCAGAACAGATGACAAATGAAATAAAATGACACACAAAGGCGTAACACACACACACACACACACACCACTCCTTTCATTGTCACGCCAGCCCCAGGCCAAACCTACAAAATCTTTTAAACTTCGTTACTGATACTTTATCAACTTGTTATGCAAAATGTTCACCCTTTGTTCTCCCCTGGAATAAAAGACTCTCCAGCAAAATGAGGAAATATTTCTCTTGTTTGCTCACAAGTCTTAAAGTTCCTTATGTTGTTGATTCCTTATTTCCTCAAAGCCGGAGACATTTCAACTTCAAAGAGCCTCGAGCCAGCATTAACTACGGCCAGGACAATAAAAGGGGTGGAAATTCGCCATACCCGGCCTACCATTAAATTCTCTAAACCCGAGTTGAGGGGCTGAATTTAAAGTGGAGCAATAAAGCATTAAAACTGGGCTCAATAAGTGTTTATTGTCCCTAGAGGTCAAGTTACTGGTGTGGGTACCGACTTGGACCACAATAAACTTGAAGCTGACACTTCAAAAATCTTACGGCATCTAGATCTACCAAGCTGGTACCCTGACAAAAAGCGTCCTTTCTCTCAAAACCCTGTGCTGAGACAACTGCGTTTTGGAATTAGAAGCTCTCTCAGTGTTAGCACAGAATGAATGAAATCAAAGTTCTGTTTTATTCTTCAGAATGAGGTGGTACGATTAATTCTCTTTGAAGATCATGGAAAGTTATATCCTCATAAACAAGAATATAATTAACTCTAAAAGTGTGAATAGAAACTACAAGAAAATTTGGAGGCCTACGACAAAAAAAAAAAAAGAAGATGAAGATGAAAAAGGAGGAGGAGGAGAAGAAGAAGAAGAAGAAGAAGAAGAAGAAGGAGAAAAAAGGAAGAAAAGAATAAGAAAAAGAAAATGAAGAAGAAAAGAACAAAGAAAAAGAAAATATCATTTAACCTTTAAGGATGATAAACAGCTTTCTTTAAATAATCTTGGTAGACGATTATCTAAAGGATCATTTAATGCCATATAGTTTCAATCTATATTCAACCACATCGGTCCCTTCAGGGTTAAAGCTTTGATGAACAAGGCGTTTAGTCAAGGTTCGTTACAAATTGTCTATCAACACCATCGGGTTAAGAAAATAGGTAGGGCTTAGTGGTAAAATCCCTCTCTTTCTTTCTCTCTCTCTCCAGTTCTGTATTTCAGATGGGACGGACAGCGAAATCGAAACAAGTGGCGTTTTTATGACAGGTTGAGAGTCACACTCATAGAGAGAAAGAGAGAGAGAGAGAGAGAGAAAGAGAGAGATAGAGAGAGAAAGATACGTTCTGGCTATGTTTAGTTATGAATACTATTTACCTACGGGCCCCAGTGTTGGATATATGGCCGTTTAATTGTATAGTGAACTGGGCAAATAAAAACATGAGCTTATTTCCGGTCGACTAGCTGAAATCAATCCTCTTGACCAATGCGGATTCAGAGCAGGGAACAAAAAACATTGGTTGGCATAAAGGTGATTTTAACATGAACTATTTCAAGAGCAAAATACACCACCCACACATACACATAGCTTATAAAGAACACATCTAATGATGTAGCGATGGTGTTGCTGTAAGTTTCCGCGAAATCAATGATAACAAGAATAATAATACTAAAGACAAAATAAAAAACAGGAGCATAAAGGGAGATTCGAGAATATATTTGAGAGAAACTCAGGCAATACAAAGTATGATAACAACAACAATAACAGCAACAACAAAAACAAAAACAACAACAACAACAGATACAAAAACAACATCAAAGAATGCACCAGCAAAACCAATAGAAGTTAGATTATTGAGATTATAAGTGAAGATATAGGGGTTTTTTGTTTTCCGTTTTGAAGCAAAATCTTAGATAGATTTTTGTTTTACATGATTTAGAGAGCGATGGGGGCAGATTGTCTGAGGTTGTTAATTTACATAACACTAAAAAAAAAAAAAAAGTACATATATATATATGTATATATGTATATCGTCCAACAGAATATATATATTTGGTGTGAGAGACATTTTTGTGTCTCTGTAAGCATGTGTGAATGTGTCCTATATATCAATATATTGCATATCATCACCTGTGAATATAATTTTCTTTGAGGACAAATAAAAGTCTATCTTATCGTGTCTAATAGCTTATCTTATATTCTTATCTTGCCCTTTTTCATCTCACCTTATCTTACCTAATCTTGTCCTGTCTTATTTTGTTCCATCTTATCTTATCTTATAACAATTGAATTATAACAGTATCTTGATTGGTAATCATAATAGAATGAACCTGTAGCTCACTGGATCCAAAAAGTCATATGATATACCATCGAGATAATCTCCATCAGATATACCATCGAGATAACATCCACCAGATATACCATCGAGATAACCTCCACCAGATATACCATCGAGATAATCTACACCAGAAATACCATCGAGATAACCTCAGTCAGAAATACCATCGAGATAACCTCAGTCAGAAATATCATCGAGATAACCTCCATCAGATATACCATCGAGATAATCTCCACCAGATATACCATCGAGATAACCTCCATCAGATATACCATCGAGATAATCTCCACCAGGAGGTTGAAAGACGCACATATAACGTAACGCAGATCGTTGTCAAAGTAAAGTTTTACGGTCTGTCTACGACTGATCTAAAAGGTGTGTTCAAATTTCAATCGTAAATTACGCTTAATATTCAATTTCGCTGGCTTGCCAAGCTTCGTGGGGAATGACCTTTCAAAGTGACAAGACAGTGACCACTAGATATGGTAGACCACTAGATGAGTCTGGTACTTTTTCGCCGTGTGTACTATTTCGCCCACCTAATATACACTGGTCTTTTGTAAGGTCTAAAAATTAGTTTAGTCAGTGAAAAATCAACTTTTTAAAAATAAACTTCAGTTGAAACTAAGACACCTTTCGATATTTCACTGGTTAAACTAATTTTCAGACCTCAAAAAAAAAAAAGACCGATGTATCTTAAGTAGGCGAAATAGTACATAGGGCGAAATAACACCTATCTACACTAGTGGTTCCAAAATGACTGGCCGCTAACCCTCTCTGGCCCTCAGTTTTACGATCTTTTCTCTTGAAATTCGGCGAGTATTTGGTTACCAAATGTAACTTTGTCCTACCCTGGGGGCACTGGCTGCTGTCAGCAGGAACTGAAGCCTCTCTGAGTGCCTGTTCAAATGACAGTCAGGAAATTATATTTCAAATATAACGATAATGAGCCTAACCTAAACGCGGGCACCCTATTTACAACTCGGAGCAACTATTCCCTATATGTAAACTGGTAAAGATATCATATAAGACCCAGCCAGCTAGATCTAGATCTATATACTGTATACCATAAACATGAGCAATCTTTTATATAAAACAATGAATTTTTACAGTCGCACAGTTGAAAGCTGAACAAAAGCCATCTATAGAAAACTTTTTTCGTGTCAGTGGGAACGACAACATCTGTAACTAATAACTGGTCCAATTTTTTCTTTATTTCCCCTCCTCCTTTTTCAGTTTATGGTGGGTCCCCTCACTGATTGTTCTCGGGTTTAGCGCTTAATGAAAATCAATAGCCAAGTTTTATGTTAGGGATAGGCCGGTGAAGAACGACGCCTTTGTTGATTTGACGTATTGTAATGAGTTTGTCTTGAGAATGTATAACTGCTTCTATTTTTTACGCCAAACGTAAGACAAAAAGTTGATGAATAAAACTCATATTCATGTGGTATATTATTCTATTAGGTTATCTTGAGGATATGACTTTATTTATCTCTTTTTTTTTTCCCCTTGAAATATAAAATTCACACTTATAACATGTGTCAGTTGACATTTAATTCACACTTATGTGTCAGTTCATATATAAAATTCACATTTCTGTGTTAGAATAATGTATTAGGTTCTCTTAAAGACACTTTTCATTTTTACTCAAAAAGTCAAGGAAATTTTGAAATATAAAATTCACACTTATGTGTTAGATTATTGTTTGAGGTGTTCTTTAAGACACGTTTATTTTATTTTTTTTTTCCTTTTACTCAAGAAATTAAAGAAATGCTGAAATATGAAATTCACATTTATGTGTTAGACTATTGCATTAGATTGTTTTGAAGCAGTTTCTTTACTCATCTTTTACACTAGGAATGAATAATTACATGTATATATATATAGTAAATAATCACTGATTATTGTGTACCATTGATGTATCAGGCTGTTTGGGGAATGTTTCGCTCCACGCTTTTTTTATTTTCTTCTCTTTATTCAAGCTAAATGACGCATACTGTATGGTGATTCACCCTATGGACAAAATAATGAATTCTGATTCCTAAATGAACACAAAGATAGGACAGCACTCACAATGCTTTGTATAGATTCATTAGTGCGTATTTTGTTTAATCTGTCCATTTATTCCTGGAAAGTTATGGAGACCTACAGCCATACGAGGCTCTACCTGATACCTGTTATTAAATTTCCTGCACATTTAATTAGTTGTAGTGTATCAAAAAAAAAAAAATTAAACCAACTGGACGCGGTCAGAAATGAAAGATTATGGCGAAAAAGATCAAAAATAAAAATTCAAACATTACTTAATCTTTCTCTCTCCTTCATATCATCTTTAATGCTTTTAATCTTTTAAGGGACATTTGACAATATAGGGTGGAAAAAGGGTTAATAGGATTGAATGCTGAGGAAACGAGCAGGTTGTGCTAAGCAGTAGATAAGCGTACATCTCGATAAATGACAGTATTCGACAGGGGCATCTTTTAATTTCAATACTAAAAATTCTGGAAATTCAATATTTAAATTAGTATTGAGGTTATGATCACATTTCTTGAAGAGCACCACCACCACCACCACCATCATCATCATCATCATCATCATCATCATCAGCATCGTCATCATCATCATCATCATCATCATCATCATCATCAGCATCGTCATCATCATCATCATTTTATAAAATAGAAAAAGACTGTCCAACCGGCAACTAACACAACAATTTAGAAAAATTTTTGAAAAAAGCAAATAACATCATCATCATCATCATTTTATAAAAATACAATAGAACTGTCAGACCCGGCAACTAGCAAAACAAATAACATAGAAATCTATAAACAACTTGATTGTGATGATCAAATCTCTGCCAAATTTTCGAGCCCCCTCAACTCTTCGTCAGGGCAATAATCCTCATCCTCATCATCATCTTCATCATCATTTATATAAATGTCTTAATATATCCAAGACGGACTGTCACAGGCAACTAATCTATCACAGTAAAAGAAATAAATAACTGATACGTTAAGAATTGAACGAACTGAAGGAACTGGGCAAATTTTCGAGCCTGGTAGGTTCTTTTACGGCTGCAAAGAAAAAGGTCATCACAATCACTATATTGTCATTTTCTGGAAATCTTCTAAAAAAGTCACAGAGCTCTCAATCGATAATCAACCATAGTCATAACTATATCACTTTGAAGACAGGCCTTGAATATTAAAACATAGACTACCAACTTGCAACTGATAACTCTGTATGTCATAAGCCTTACGATTCCCCATAATATCATCACAATTACATGTATTATTTTATACACATCACTTAAATTTCAAGGCATGGACTGTTAACTGGCAATTAGCCGAATACACGAATAGAAATAGATGACAATCTGGAGAATTGATAGGCTAAAATAAAATTTATCGACGGAACTTGTCGAATTTTCGAATTTGACTTATTTCTTCTTCAGAGCAACCACTAATCGCTACAGTCATTATCATCGTCATCACCACGATTGTTGTCATCATTTCGTTTTCGATGTCATTATCATCATCATTATTTCTTTGTCTATACAAATATTATTATTGTTTTGTGTTAGTATTATTAATATCTTCCTCCTCAATTAAACAGCAGTAGCAAACGTAACAAGAGGATTGAATGTTATTAAAAAGATATTAACCATCTTTTACATTATGGCGCTACTGCCTGATAGTGAGTTGGTTTCATCGGACAATGACCTGTTGTTCCCTTTGCTAAGTAAGCTTACAAGTGGTATAAGACAAGCATTTTAAAACAGGAAAACATGACTTGACCTCTTGTTCTTTAAAACACGAATTACATCCTCCTTTACAACGTTTGTACTGTATCACTTTCACTTGGCAAAGAAAAGTACTTTAACTGGCTAGGGGAGAAAAAAGCTCATTGTTTGGTAGGCGATGTAAGATCCCCTGTTACTGATAGCGAACAAGTTTAATGATCAAGTGAAAGCATTGCTGCTTTTTTTTACCTTCTTGTTTCTGTGCCCAAACATCATACATAGGGCTGACACTAGACTGTTGAGACAGTAGAGAGATTCGTTATTCTAAACACCAGTTTTTGTTTGTTTGTTTGTTTGTTTATGTGTTTGTTTGTTTGTTTTGCAGCGTCCTTGCATCTCAAATAAAACATGTTTATAGGTAACGGGAGTCGCCGTGGTTATGTGGTTTAGCGTCTGCTTCATGGTGAAAACAACTTAAGTCGACGAGGTTGTGGCCGTGTTCCACTCGCGGGATCCTCCCACTGTGGAATGGAAGGACGAAGATCGAAAAATCTACATTTTTTTGTTTTTGTTTTTCAGTGACTCAACAGTGAATCCTAGCTTCCTCTGAGTAGGGAAACCCGACGTCTAACCTTCTCAGATAAGGGCGAATATATTTCGTTGGTCCCGTGCATACGTTACGCACGGAGCAGAGGCCTTGGCAGGTCAAAATCGATGAAGAGTAGGCTGCGGGCCGCTATCCCGGCAAACTTGCCAAATTTCAAATTTCTACCCAAGAAAATTCTCAGGCAGCCTCTTAACGCCGAGATAATTGAAAGGCTTCAGAAAACAAATATAAGTGTCTTGTGGCAAGATCTTAACTGTAGTGAACTCAGAAAATGTGTGCTTCAGATATTCGCTGATAATAAGCTTACATGTGCGCCTCTAGGATTAATCATCTAGGACAGACAAATCAACGCGATTGGTGTAATTTCCCAAAATGTAATAAAGCTGACCGAGACCACGAGAAATGTTAACTAACATGGTAACATCGGGAATATCATTGTTATTGCCGTATTTATGCTTACCTACCCACAGGGATATCGGATATTTTATCAACTGCTTCCTCAATCTTGACTCGTTAAATCGTTAAGCCAGAAGTAAGTCATTTTCCATTCTCACATGTTTTAATTCGATGTTCTTATACTGCAGTAGCTTTGCCAGGCAGAAAATTCTATCTAGAGATATTTAACAGTTATAATAATCATGGAAAAGAGGGAGGAACAAAAAAAAGTAAAATCTGTACATCATGTACTGCGTGTCTTCTGCGATGTTAGACAGTTCCAAGTGGTTACCTCCCTATAAAGAGATTTTTTTTTTTTCATAAACGTTATAAGAACGTGTGCAGTGAAGCAGCGAGTTATGTTAAGGGATATGTTTCATTTTGTTTGTTTGTTTGTTTTGTTTTCCTTTATATATCTCTTCATTCAGATGAAGACGGCACCATAACATTCACCGTGTAGCCTGTTATATCAAATATGCAAGTGAAAGGCGATATGAGAAAGGTGACTTGTGTGCTTTCGCATTCCCAGAATCTTGAGCAAGACTTAGGATCAAAGACCAGACTAGCTTCTTATACTGAGGAAGAGCATTTGATGAAAACAAGATGTCCTCCTGATCTGTTACTACTGCTTTAAGGCTAATGAATTACTTATACCACTTTATTGTCTACGATGAGAAAAGCTGTGATTTTCCTGCCCCCAAATTCTGTGTCCAAACTCTACCAGCAGCACAAGGCTGAAAATCGATATGACACTGAAAACGAGTCAGAGAATATTCCAGTTTGAATATTAATAATGTAACACAGTGCAGAATACGTTCAATCACACACACTTACTCGCATAGCGCACACGAAAAAAAAAAAAAGCATGAAAACCGAAAAAAAGTAAATACTGCGTGTTATTGTTATACAGCTACAACAATCACAGGAAGATAAAACGCTTGTATACATGCACTATGCCAAAAAATTCAGTTATACATGTGTTGATAGTTTGCGTGTGTCAAGGAGGGCAACGGAGCAAGCGATCTGGATAATAAAACAATACGACAATCATAAATCCTGTATGGGAAGTGTGTATGTGTGTGTGTATGTGTGTGTGTGTGTGTGTATGTGTGTGTGTGTGTGTGTGTGTTTTGGGAGGAGGGGGGGGGGAGCAAGTGAATTTGCAGCAACAAGTTACAGGAGGGAACCCTACCAGGAAGCTGTTTCTAAATTCTGCATAATTTTAAAGCTATTTACAGAAGCATGTAGAGCTGGCAAACGTGACTTCTCAGTCCGTGCATTTGTACACACTACAACAGAGGGTTGCGTCGTGGAATGTCCGTACCCGTTATGAATACGGATTGGCCACGACTCATGGAGAAGACTCATGGAGGACGATTTGAGGAGAGGAGGGCTACAGTGGAAAGATGCAGTGAGAAGTGCCCAGGAGAGGAGAAAGTGGAAGTCTGTTGTTCACTGCCTATATGCTGATACAGAGTGAAAAAGGCGTTGATGATGATGATGATGATGATATTTTGTTATAGATTTCTATTTTTTTTTTTTTTAATTGTTTTGCTAGTTGCCGGTCAGACAGTTCTGTTGTATTTTTATAAAGTGATGATGATGATAATGATGACAACAGTAGGCCGTAACTGAACGTTATTTATGTCCTCTTTGTGTTCAGCACGATAACTGTGACTTTCGGAACAGCCTAATATTCTCTCTGCACAGCAAGTCCCTCCCCCCACCCTCTTTTTTTTCTCTTTCTTAAACATCTCTCTCTCTCTCTCTCCTTCTCTCTTACTCTCTCATTCACTCTCTTTTCCATGTTTGTAGTATTGTGTAGAATCCCGAATATGTCAAATTTCTAATGTCAAACACAACCACACGCTATGACTACTTCATACATTGGGAGAAGGAAAAGGTGGATCACACCAGGATATGGATTTATCATGATTTAACAGAGGGGCTGGGTGTTATGTCAACAGGCGAAGCCATACAATTTTGTTGGATAAAAGAGATACCGTGACTGGGAGATTTAGGGGAGGCCTCCCAATGAAGATCTGAAAGGTGTTGAGGATTCGAATCCTCATGAAGCATGTGAAAGAATGGAAGCTGCTTTTTTGTTTCAGTGACTCAAATTTCCTGGCTTGTTGGATAGCGAAGTCCGGCGTCCAGTTTTCTCAGACAAGGGCGAATATATCTCAGGGTTCCAGTGTGTATGCTCCGCGTTTCAAAGAAGCTTTGGCTGTCAATAAGCCGATGAAGAGCAGGTAGAGATCCCCTACCAGGGTAAAATTTTCAGAATAAAAACAACAAAACAAAACAAATCCACCCAAAATGACCATATTAGGCAGGCAGGCCTACTTGAAAGGAAAATTTTTCTATTCTTGGATTGAAAGGTTTACATACACTAAAAAACACAATGCGAGGCAAATTAAGCATTTCGTGAGGCTTTAAACCAACAAATCACGAGCTCAGTTCTCTGTTGCCCTATCTCAATTCTTCCCATTTTGAGAACACTGATGATTTGTGTTTAGCAACTATTTTTGTACACAGGAGATAGGACAAAATCATTTTCAAAATACATGTTATACCTTTCTGGGCAAGTGATATGTGAAATGACTACAGTATATGGTAGATTTACCATCCCTTTTTCACATGACATATATATCTCCAAATCGCCCAAAATGGAG
>JBCAUA010006525.1:0-13361 GCA_038406235.1 Peronia verruculata | reverse complement strand
GACCCAGTACCTGTCAGGATTCGAACCCGGAACTTCAGATCCCGAGTCGACGGCCTAACCGCTAGCCCACGACACCAAATTATAAGTCCTTTCTCTAATTTTTTAATTTTTTTTTAAGGCTGTATTCAGTTATTCCTTTTCATAGCACAAGAAAATATATTTTACCTTCAAACCTGACAAGTTTTCCATAGGCAAGCACCTTGCAAGCTAAAAAATGGTTAGCGTGACAATAGGTTACGCAATACTATGGCTGCCCAGCAATCCTCGAGACTGCGATCCAAATGTGAAATTGAAATTGCAAACAAATTTTTGTTCCATACAGGATTATATGACAGCAAAATAGCTCAATCCATCTCATTTTTTGGAATTATTGAACAAGTTTAGAATTGGGATTTTTTACATCCAGAGGTGCTCATGATAAATAAATTTGATAAGTGTTTCTTCAACCTCATACATGTATATAAAATCTGACATCCTCAAAAATAACCCCTTAACTTAGCATGAAAAGCCCAAATCTAGACAAATTATATTATGCTTTTAATGGGAATGCTAAAAAGATCACTGATTTACTGGCTACACTGTTTACACTGTTTATCATTTTATGTCATCAGTGTAGCCAGTAAATCAGTAAAACAGAAATAACTGCATCATTCTTGACCACCCGGGTATTTTCAGTATTTACAAAATCCCAACCTGCAGACAGATCTATGGTCATATTAAAGTTTTATGATAAAGACTGTTACCAATTTAAAATCCTAGAGACTTAAATCTAGATCTTGAGCTGTAGTTGGTGTTTAAATCTTCTTCTAGTCTAATCAAGAAATTACACTGTAATACTGCTAACACAGACTTATACACACCAATCTGATCTAAACCAACAAGCATGACTAGACTGGTAAACACTAGAACAACCAAGCTGCTTGCAAGGTGCTGGGCTTACAGAGAGCATACTTGATCTCGAAATACTGTCACACATTCAGCTTCTATATACGATTATATTATGTTAAGTCAAATTTTGACTGTTTGCTGGAGAAGGAGCCTGTCTTAATATGTTCAACATGACTAATAAGGCTTTAATTATACCCTGCTTGAAGCACAAGAGCTCTTAATATGTAAAGGAGCTGCACCTGAAATTTCATTAAATTCTCCCTTATTTCTCACAACAAAGCTGACACAAGACTGCTTGCATAATGGCAATTTACAATATCACTGGTCTGCATCTGCATTTGTCACTAATGTTACTACTTAAAAAATATCATCTTTCTCACATTACATAGACTGTGTTATCTTTGAGGCTGTCTTCCTGAGAACTGGAAATAAAAAACAGTGAGACATTCCCACTGAGTCCAAAAATTGCAAAATACAAGACAGTACATTTCACTGGTTCTTCAGGGATGTCAATCTGTTTTCTACTCCGTTACGTAAGACACTTTAAAAAATCGAGTTTTAATGCGAGTTCTCATTGTTTTGGAGAGAAGTTTGCAACTTTTTGCAAGGTCCTGGGATGGGACTATAAAATTATATAGCATGTGGAAATTCCAAGAACTAAAATGATCTCACAGGCAGGGCCGTTATCATAATCATCAAGCGTAATTCGATTAGATCTAGACTAGATCTCAACTCTCATTTTCAAGATCTAGAATCTCTATCGAGATCTAGATCACGATCAGCTGCCCTCCTACACTTGCTTTTCCAAGATCATTGGAACATTATTTGTTGTCAGTACTCTGAAGTGCTGATTTTCTATCAAAAACGCGCGCGACTGCATGTTGTCAGATGTGAGGAATTAAGCGCTACGAACTCCGAGCTCGATCTTCAAACAGTTGCTGAACATTCCACTGACTAGATCTATCGCCTGAGGTACAAGGCTAACTCTTTTGTACTTCCGGTTTTCACTGTCATGGTACGAAATTTGTATCGCAAATTATTATAAAACCTAGATTATTTCATGGATTCAGTTAAAGTCGGCAGTTGATTGGCCGAAAATAGGAAAGTCGGCGACAACCAAAAAGTCGGAATTCTGACTGAAGTCGGAAGTTAGACATCCCTGCTTTTATATTCTATGTTAATCTACTAAAAGTCAAGAAGTGTTCATTTAACACCCATAACACTGAAAAAAAATATTGTTATATGCAAATTGTAGATGAAATGATGGCTTCTTGGTAACCATATATATCTAAAACTAGTTCAGAAATGTCAGCCATTTCTCTGTTACTTACAAGTTCCTGGTCAAAAAACACAATATGCCTACTAGATGTCATTGAAGGCAGTGGTTTCTTGTAGCATTCTGGGGCAGTATTCAACTTCTCTTTTGGAATGACCTGGAACAAATAGAGAGTATAAATGAAACACAATGATCATAGTATGAAATTCCCTAATGATAAGATTAACTAGGAAAAAAAAAAAAAAAAAGAAAGACATTTTCCAAGACCTGAAAAATGTCAAACTTAAATAGGCAACGGTACTAATTCATGAAATATACATTCATAAATGCAGCTATTCAAGGCCCATGTCACAAACTTTCTGGGTGTTGATGTTGAAAGGGTATGTGTCGTGATGTTGTAAGTGTTGATCAGGCGGTGGATACAGATGAGATGCACACAGTGGTGAAGAAACTACGACAAAAATCTCAAACGTCGAAACAATACAGAATTTATTGCAGGTGTTTGATGATAATACACACTTCAGGGCAGCTGTCTTAATTTTGATGCGCACAGCTCTCTCTGCACTCTATTTTCTTACTGCGACGACCTTGCTCTCTGCTCAAGCCTTTATATAGATGCTGGCCTGTCTAGAACCAGAACACTCTCTTTCTCACTGGAATTTTCCACAAGCCTCTAGTCGTCACTAAAGTATTCTCTCTGGGTCACATCCCGTAAAAACAAACCTAAAATCGTGATGTAGTAGTATACATCATGACTTAATACGCATACACAAGATCTACACCATTCTGCACAAAATGCGTAGAGAGTACCTCACACACGTTCGATGACGCAATATCTCCACGGGCCAACGTATGCACATACACTTGCATAGGCTTAGTGTGTATAATCACGATTTGCTAAACAGTGTTCTTAATGCACACACATACACCCAACATCATAATATATTTAACCATCATTCGTATATTTGCAAATGCTAACTTAACCTGGAAGCTGAAACAACAATGCCCGGTGTTAAACATTTGTCTGTGAGGACAACTTGCATAAGTTGACAGTTTTACTTTGAAGTCAACCTTTCTCAGTGTCCACTGTTATCCATTCTTCACCACTGAATAAAGCAGATGAATGAAGTGAATGATCGTTTTGAACATCGGATTTAAAGAGATCTCTGAACCTACTGAGTAGCCCAATGTAACTTGTCAGTGGGTCACAAATATGCTGCGTAGTCAGACTTCCTTCAAAACAGATCTAAAATGTGTTTTTGAGAACTTTCTTGTGCTATTTATGTTCCCTAAAGAGAAACTATGGTTAGAACTTGCTCAGATTATTTCTTGATTTTGCAGTTAAATAAATTTCACATTTTCACTATCAGACTGAGTACCTTGAATCTTAAGCAAAAAGAGGACCCCCCCCCCCCCCCATGCAGTTCTACCTGTGAAAACCATTTAACAAATTTACTTATTTAGTGTTTCTACCTGGCCAGGAGTGTTTAGCTGTCCCATCAAGGATTCATCCTTTCCAGTACTTGTGTTTCCACGTGCTTCCCAAGAATAACTTCCATCAACAGATGAGCCAGTACTTCTAAATTCTTTTCTTGTCTGCTGTGACCTAGATGCACGAATAGATACAATGTTTTATACTACATAAACTGATAACAGCTGATCCATTCACTAACTGAACCTGTCCACCATTTCATTAAATTTGTCAAGCCTGCATTTCATTTCCAGAGGAATGGAAATTTCACAGTATGCCTTGTGACCTCTTGCGAATGTTTTGGTAAATATTTGAACTTTTGATGTTTTCTTTTTTTTTGACAACCTTTGGGTATTTCATAACAAGAGTGAAAAATTTACTTCACATGTAATCAGGTGGCTTTCCCCCTCTCTTTTCCCATCTCTAGCTTAACCCCATGATACGTGAGGTAGATTTCTGTGTATGAGTTATCTATTCACATTGTTTGAAAATAAAAAAGGGAGCAGATTTTTTGCATCATTAAATATAATTCCTCTAAATACTGATGCTTTGTTTTTTTTTTTTAGCTCATTAAAACAAAAAGTGATTGTCTATCAGAAATAAGCAAAACTTATTCAACTAAATCTCTGTTTACAGAAAAGTCATCAATAAGTTTCATACTGTTTTAAAGATCAGCATGTCTTTGTCGTATGCAACAGTGTTTTGCATTTGAAGAAATCATGAAGTGTTAGCATCTACAATCTATAAAAATCTCTCATGGTTTAAAATATATGATCTGAATATTACCTGAATCCTCCATTCCCTAAAACATGTTTGAAACAGCTGACAACTGACTTACCAATCTGAAGAAGAACTTGTAGGCGAGTGAGGGTAAGATTGAGCAGATCGATCTGATGTGCAAAAAAAAAAAAAAAAAAGATAATAATAATAATAACAAATAAAGTAACAGAAATAGTGAATCTGTCCTGTGATGTTGGAGACTCATAAAGTATTTATAATTCTGTTTATGAATAATCATTTAAGTTTTCATCTGTAACATGTGCTAGTAATATTAATGCACAGGTAAAACTAAGTTCTCATTGTTTTTCTTAAGCCTTTCAATCCTATGAGATAGGATTATCTCGGCTTTTAGAAGTTGTCAATTTTTTCTGATAATTTTTTGTGGGTAGAAGTGAACTATAGTTATAATAAATGAAGACTGAAGCAGTCTATTGTCAGTCAGTTTACACATCAAATAGCTTTCTTGTGCTCTGTGCCATTGGAATGTTTCTTTGAAGTCAGTGACCCACTGAACGCAGGCCTAGCTGATCTGATAAAAATGATCTAAATCCATGCAGTTTACACATTGTCGCTGTCAGGCTCTAACCATGTAACTGCAAAGTTAGGTCAAATCGTTTCCTTCACTCAAATTGCAGTGCACCCTGTATTGCATAATCTGTGTAAATATCTCGTGAAAATATTAATTAGAAATGCCTGAATTTGTGATCTAATCACACTTGACTGTCTGCCTGTCACCTCCGCCGCGCTGACCGTGTATCTGCGCAAGAGGAGGCGACCAACATCTGGTACCTTATTGCTGTTCATTTTGTGTTTACCATGATTACTCTAATCCACCTTGAAAAAATGGTGTTCAAGATATTTAGCCTCTGCATAATTCATGTCAGTATTAATTTAATCAGTTGCTACACTACAAGATTGTTACATGTTAATCATTTACTGTGTACGAATCTGCTAGTCTAGTAGGAAGTTTCTCTCATCATGCCCATTGCATGGTTTCCGTCTGTCAGTCACCTGTTGATGTTGAACAACTTTCAGGCCTTTCACATACTGGACTGTTCAAACACTCTCTTTGGTTAAGTGTTCTCTCTTTTTTCAACAGCTCTGCCTTCCAACACTCTCCTCTCCTTTTTTCTCTCCTGTACTGACCCCGCTTTGTTCCTACGATAAAACATATCCCACTTATAACAACTTGCATCTCATTATATATTAGGTGTCATCCCTGGCCACGTGTCAGCCCAGATGTTTCTTTCTCTTGCTCGTCATAGTAAAACGTAAATAAGGCAAGGTGCACACAAAAAATTACACAGTTCCATAAACCACTCTGTACAATGTAGAAACCATACTGTATCAAAGTTTCTGAAAAGTATGACATGAGCGCTATTTATAATTTCCTGTGAGGCTTAAATCCAGCTTATCTACTGCTGAACAAAGACACAAAATCTTACAATGAATTTTAAGACATATATCCTGAACTTTTGACAATAGATCCACATGGCTGTGTACCATGTTAAATGGTTGTCATGTCTTATTTACAAAGCTATGTTTTTTTTATTACTCCTTTTCTTTTCTTTGTCTTTTTTTTTTTTTTTAACTTAACTCATCAGTTAAATTTGATTTATAAGTTTGATTAACACCCATAACTTTTCAGAATATGGCTGCGTATACTGACCAATTTTTTTCTTTCTTCTTTTCTCTATTTCAAATTTGATTATGTGGAAGGGTTATAAAATATTCTGCAAAGGTGAATTAAAACGAGTAATGTGTTTATGAAGCTGACAAACTCACTGTCTTAGGTCATTTTAAGGGCTTTTTAAATTTTCGGCAGTTATAATAAATATCCATACCAGTGTGACTTTAAAAACTACTAAATAACATTGCACATGCAGCTAAAAGTCTTCCTTCTGGCTTTAATTACCAATCAGAGTTTGTTAAAATGGTGATTAAAGATTCTTAATTTTAAATTAAGGATGAAATGTACAGGATCAAAGAAAAAAAAAAAAAAAAGAAAGAAAGAACAACGATGGCCAGGATTGGTCCTAATGAGAACATATTAATCAACAAGAAACTAGACAACTGAACAACATCGACAATAAGATATGAGATGCGACATGATGAAATCAGGTTCTCGTCAAATATTGAGCATATGGAGTTATAGCTATCACTGTAAAGTTTCCCCATCAGTGTGTGAAAAAAGGTTGTTCTATCTTAAGTAGGTTGAAATATTGGCAATTAAAGACGATGGGGGTGACCTATTGCTGCCGCTGAATTTATTGAGAAAATGGCCAATCACTTTTGTAAATCCTTATTAATCCTTGTTAGGCCATGCCCCAAAATTACAATTTTTCAGCTTTTACTTGAACTATTTCAGTAATTTGAGCTCCGAAATGCATTTTTAGATTGATACAGAAGGATTTGGTGAAGAAAAAAAATTACGTCAAAAATTCATTCACTATTAAAAAATAAGTGATTTCTCCAGTCGGCTCATTTTGACGAGCGCCTGATTTCATCATGTCGCGTCTCATATAAAAAAAAAAAAAAAGAGAGAGAGAGAGAGAGAATAAGCAAATACAATGTAGTCCTAAGAGAATGTCAGGTATTTATTATTTTAAGATTGTTGTAGTGTATTGGACTGCATTGATGTGATAAAAATCAGAGCCAGCCTAGACACTAAACCTGATCAAGCAATCAACAACATTATTAGCATAATGTTGCTGTGTAAACCTACTCTGAAACATGACAACACAGCCCCATATATAGGCCCCATGAACTGTGTAACTAGCTGGTTATGGCATAAAGTGGGTCTGTGACTGACCAGCACATCTGCATCGCGTGTAGGTAAACAATGTAACTGTTTGACAGAAAGGTGAGCGCTAACTGTGTATCTGCAATCATCAAATGCCTCCATCGAATTTTATTACCACTGTCTATTAGGTATGCATATTTTTTACCGAAAAACCAAATAATAAGGGTCTAGACAACTTGTGGCGAACACAAAACAGTTTCTCCTTCTCCTATAAAGTTGTCTGTTTTGGAGTAACACAGAGCCCAACAGTGACGATATGGATTCTATAACATGAACTCAATACACTCATTTGTGAAGTGGTTTGATCTAAGTAGATACATCATGTTATAAAACAGCCTGAAATGAGAATGGTCTACGTGATAGGGGAACAGAAAATTGACACACATATGAAATTGACAACCCCTTCGCCTACCACTAGTTCGTTTCCAATGTCATTATACCTGAAAAAAGTATGGAGGGATTAAAGGAAGCACGTGGTGAGTAAGGGAGTCCGATGTAGACTTGCACTGTGTCATCCGAAGATTAGGAGTGGGCACGAGACGAGCCGAGTACTTGTTTCCCGTGGGCAAAGCCTTGGCCTTGGCTTCCCGGGAAGTGATCCACTGCTCGACAGCGGGAAGGGAAGTTGAACGAGATGAGAAATCATAAGAGAAACGGGAAATCAGCAGACCAGTCTATGTGTGCAGTCTCGAAGTCCAATGGCGCCGAGCAGTCTGCTTCCCGGTACGGACTTTGGGTGGCGCCGAGCAGTCTGCTTCTCGGTATCGACCTAGACTTCCCGGCACTGGTCCCGACTTCCTGATCTGTCCTCTCGGTACTAAAATATACTGCTCGCCTTAGGCACCGGGCAGTTTGCTTGTCGATACAAACTTCTCTTCCCGGACCCGTCCCAATTTCCTGAGCTGTCCTCTCGGTACTGCTCGCCTCAGGCGTCGGGCAGGCGGCTTCTCAGTACCAACTTCTCTTCCCGGGACCGGTCCAGCGGGAAGTAGGGTGACTTCCCGAGCTTCTCGCCCGATACAAAAAATGCACTGCTCGCCCACCCCTATTGCTTAGTGTCTAATTTCCATCATCCCATGTTCAAGTGTTTTTCAATGGGAAGATTTGGAACAATTTTGTTGTTATTGTTTTATGCTTAACAGTATCCAGAAGAGAAAATACCTGCCAAATTATTGTTACAAGTACTGTGAATATTAAATGTTCATAAGTCTTTCCATAGTGATATTAAATTCCGGTAATTATGAACTTAAGCCCCCCATTTTCAGCTCGTGTAGGTCATGCACAGTGTGGCAAACTCCCTACTAAGTGCCAGACGACAGAGAGTAATACATTACTCAGGTGTCTGTTTGCTTACATACTAGCAGACGACAAACAGGGAGCTAGCCAATGGGCTAGTAGGATCTTGCAGTGGAGGGAGTGGGTTTACATTTTGGAATAAGATGCACAAAGATGGATGCGCAGTAAAATGAGGGGCTGAAGTTCACAATTATCTAAATTTCTTTTTGCATTTCTTGTAAACTATTCTAGCATTGATTTGCATACATATAAAGATTACTAGAGTTTGATCATACAGGAATCGACATACTACTGCATTATACATTATACTTATATGTATTATTTTTTTTATGTGAATAAATTCTTATGCCACAGCTTTGAATTGTGCTGCTGTTCTGTTTATGTTTACCGTTTGTGTATGTGTGTGTCAGAGTAGAGTGTACAGCTTTGAATTGTGCTGCTGTTCTGTTTATGTTTACCATTTGTGTGTGTGTGTGTCAGAGTAGAGTATACAAATGAGGCAATGACTGGTGTGTGAAATTATATTCTAGTGAAACTGTTCTTGAATGGAGAGCTATGCATATATATATATTAAAGCTAACATTTATGTACAGGTATCTATATGTCTCTTAACCTATGTATTTGTCTATATTATATATACCTGTGTATCTATTTATGTTATTTGTATCTACTTATGTCTGACTATGTCTGTCTGTCTGTCTGTCTGTTTGTCTGCCTATCAGTCTGTCTTTTTGTTTCCATATCTGTATATCTTTCTTTCTGCCTACCTGTTATTTTCCAGTCACCGGCCACCCACCCATCCATTCATTTGTCTGTCTGTCTGGTTATTTGACTGGCCTGCTTATGTCTGCCTGTTTTGGTGAGTACAAAGAGACAGACTGATGTGCTTTCAGTGATAACCAATCAGACATACATATCAACAAACTATACACATGCGCACATACATACTCCTCTTTTTTCTTTTCCTTTCTCTTTCCTTTCTTTTCTTCTCCTTTTTCTTTCCTTTCCTTTTTTTCTGGATTTTAACTATTAGATCTAAATGTACATGGCATTATCCATGTACATCTGACAATGAGCAGCTTTTTGAATGACATCTGCATGTATTTTACACATTCGGCTATAAATGTAAAACATTACAGTTAACAAATTTTATTTATTCGATTACCTTAACTCGAGTTCAAAACAAATTATAGAGAATAAGTATGGATAATTTTTGTTAATAAATACAAACTAATAAAGGGGACGTCACTCTTCGAGTTAGTAAGGCACTGAGACGCCCTCGTTCTGCAGACTCTGCAAAAAGCAACAACAATAATGATCATTATGATGATAATAAATAATTATAAATGTTATACTTGCCAAAATAAGCCGTATGTTAGTTTTACAACTTATGCTGTCATGTAAAACCTTCATTCATATTCATACATGCTGACCTGGTGAAATAAGCTTTGAACTAGCATGACTGTGGTAAGAGATATTGCAACTTGAAGACAGGAACTGACCCCTCACCACCGTCTAAAATAACAAAAAATATTGGCAAGTGGGGGGGAGGGGGGTCCTGGAGGTGATTGTTCATTATTATTAAAGATGGGTTGTTTTAACATTTTCCATCGAATTCAGCATCTTCAAATTTGAAGAAAACAGGAGGGGGGGGGGGGTCGACTTTACAATACGGTTGCCATGGCAACGCCGCCATCTAAGATTTTGGTGTCCATAAATTGACTGACTATAAAACGTATTTAGTCCGCCAAATTTCAACTAAACTTGATAAAACCCGGTGAATATATTGTTTGACATAATATTTATTATAATTTAAAAGGTTACATTATTTTCAACTCTTCTCATGCAATAGAAATTTTTAAATAAATCTTTGAAAATGCCATGTTGCGAAAATTCAAATTTCGCCATTTTTTCAAACTAAAATCCGATTTTTCTCTAAAACTTACCGATCAAATTAAACGCGCATACATACATGTACAATTTTTTTGAGTTTAGTGGTGAAAATGATGTGAACCAAATTTGGTTCGAACCGAAACAGCCTCTCTCTCTCTCTCTGTGTGTGTGTGTGTGTGTGTGGTGTGTGTTACATACTAGCCCTGCTTTCATGACATCTGTGTCTCTTGTTGCCGTTTTTTTTTTTTTTTTGCTTTCTGGGCGTATCTTTTCTCGAAATTTGCTCCCCCCACCCCCTAATTATAAGAGCTCCAATAAAGCACTTTCGGGTTCTTGAGGGCCTCTCTGTGTCCCCAGTGGAAATCAAGTGTTTTGACCTTTACTATGACATACAGTTTATTTATTTATAGGACCGGAAATTCATTTTAGAACGCTTACACTGCTGATAATTTGCATGATCGGCAGTTTATCTCGCCTCATAGTGGTCATACGATGTCCATCCCTGGCACTGGAACTCGTAATATTGTTAGAAGAGGTCATAATCAAGTGTTTTATGCGCCTTTACCTATATATAATCACACCATGATGATCAACGACCTCATGTAGCAGCCAGGTGGAGCCAAAACGTGGTTGACAGGAATCTTGGCCTAGCGTTGAATGGCCATGGGTCAAACACATTAAAATGGACATCTGCTGTTTTTCTTAAGCCTTTCAATCCTAAGAGATAGGATTATCTCGGCTTTTAGAAGTTGCCAATTTTTGCTGAGAAATTTTTGTGGGTAGAAATTTGGAATTTAGAAATTTTGCCCCCAAAGCGGCACTCAGGCCTACTCTTCTATCGATTTTGAACTGCCAAGGGTTCTTTAACGTGCGTAACGTATGCACGGGACCTCCGAAACATATTCGCCCTTATCCGAGAAGGCTAGACGTCGGGCTTCCCTACCAGGGGACCGCTGAGTCACTGAAAATATGCGGGTTATCGATCTTCGTGCCTTGTCATCCCCCGATGCAGAACCCGCGAGTCGATCCCGACCGCTCCATGAACAGACGCCATACCCACTGAGCCACTGCGTCCCCATAATGGACATCGACTTTTTGGTCCCATTTTTATACTCAGAAAAGGCAGTGCTTTCAAGAGAAAACAAACGCGCAAAATCGCATTTTTTAAACAAAATCCATATTTCAGGACGCCCCCTCCCCACCTCCCCCTTTAAGCATCTAAATCTATATAATTAGGCCTAGTCATCTCAGAATTTTGTGATATACTTATAATCTGCCCACAAGAGCAATGTTTTCTTCGTTCAGTGATGAATGTTCTTTCAATTTCTGCGGTATGAAAAACGTGGATACCAGACCACCTTTATCGCTTTCAACCCCACCCCCTCCCCCCGCCCCCTCCATTTCTTAGTTCAAGTCCAGCTACGAGCGACTCATTCTGACTGGCTACTGACTTTGGTAACACTTTGCATGGGGAGGATGGGGTGGAGCGGGAAGCAATGTTATGTTACTGTAGTTTTGACAGAACCACCATACACGAGGGAACAACGTGATTAAACAGTATAAAGGAAGTAAAGATAGGAAAATCCGTATTGTGAAAGTTACGACGAGTGAAAGAATACGACGCGTTTAATCAATGACCAGTGTTTGATATGGCATTAACTTGCTTGACAGCCAGACATTGATTTCGTAACTTAACCCCAAGTATGCTGAAACTTTGCTGTCAAATTAAAAATATCAGGGCGTTGACTTGTAATATTATATTCAATCGAAGTGTCGCCCTTTAAACGAAAGTTTTTAATATCATATTATAAACAGTCTTTCAAACCGAGAGTACGTTGTCTGGGCTTTGATTACATGTCCAATTTGTGCAGAAAGAATTCTTGGAGTTTCAGTTTGCAATTTGGACATTCAGCCAGGACAACGACACGCATGCCTACTATTTCATCTCATCTTTAACTGAAAATGGTTCTTTAACGTGTTTGGCGTAGATAAGGAACCGCCATCATCCGTCAAAGAGCAGACGACGGTGACAGTTGTGTTTCTAACTTTTTGCATCCTGCTCCAGGTTTTCAACCCTAAGCCTTTTCACTGTGAAGCAGACACCTAATCCCTAGGCTATGTTGCCCCCCCCCCCCCTGCAATTAAAAGGAGCGAAATCTGGTAGAATAATTTAGTGATTGAGCAGATACACGATTTGTAACGTCATCCTTTTTGATAATAGGGTCTACTTGTGTTGTGCGGGTATTAGTTACTGTATTAAAAGATTATGTAAGACCTACGTATTTTTCTGTGCGTGTGTGAAAACGCCCCATGAAGACATCGAAAAACTAATTCAATATTATAGTATGTCTATGTAGAAAACTTACTGTGGCTAGGTACTTCACAATGGTGTGGGTGAATCTGAGAGGCGCATCTGTTTGGGAGAAAATAAAAAGAAGTACAGTCAGTACAGTGCAGTGTGGGAAATAACATGATATGCTCCATTGCAACGACAGTCCATCGCACAGACAAAAACCACTTGCCCCATCAGTTTTGTTAATAAACTTTGATACAATTCAAATGAACCTACATGTTTCATGTAGTCTGTTAATTACGTGCTTAGTTAGTAGTAACTCGGAGCAGTGAAAAAGTGAAATATTGAACATACTAGATCTAGATCTACGTTTTGAGTATCATGCTACTTCAGTACCGCTGGAAAATCGGTAAGCATATTGATGTAATAGTTCGTAGCTGGGTGACCCTAGATAGCTTACCTCCCAGTAGTCGGAATATTCTCTCAGCGGTCTCAGCGTTGATGAAGGCGGCCATTTTACAGCCCTCCCCAGCTGCCAACAGTTCATAGACCAGGATCTGTTCATTGTCTCGCAGATCCCTGAGAATCAATCAATCAATCAATCAATCTATCTATCTATCTATCTATCTATCTATCTATCTATCTATCTATCTATCTATCT
>JBCAUA010006514.1:0-13362 GCA_038406235.1 Peronia verruculata | reverse complement strand
TTTTTTTGAAAAACAGGAATGACAAAAACAATGCTGACAAGTTTCTGTTTCTCCACCAATTTTGTTGTCCGCTCAGGCATTTTTTGGGCCTACCGTTACTTTATCACTGACATAGGCAGGGTGACGTCTTATAGTGCCGCCTCTCTAAATTTTACAATTTTTATCCTTTTCAGCAAACAAATTTTTGCTCTGTCTTTTTACTTGGCAAGCACTCTCAGTGTTCTCGGTCTGATTTTGCTCCATTTTCCTTGCAAGATATCAGTTAAAAATCAGGCAATCGTACCCCTCCAGAGAAACCATTTCACTACGCCTTCGCAGTGGAAGTAGCGCAAGGCTGCCCTCAATACACGTGTGTTATGACTTCGGGTGGACGTCGAACTAGATCTTTAATTGGTGGGTAGCTGTCTGGAGCGGGTTGATGTAATTAATACTAGCAGCTCCCCCCGCGGGCACATCAATCATTTCCCGGGGTGCTGGTAGTGCCTCCCAGGCTCACGCTTTACGGCACATAACAGGCTTCCTCTCCCGTCCGCGATGATTATCTTCTTAGACGTAGAACGCTCGGTGTCAGGAGCTTAAAATAGTAAGGAAGAAAGAAAGAAAAAAGGGGCTGACATATGAATATTAATTCCATGTAGAGAACAGGAATGGTTGTATATGTAATTAATGTCAGTATGGATATGCATGTGTCGACATGTGATGAAAATAAGATGTACGCTAATGAATATTCACAGTTAAAGGCATACATGAAGTATGTATAGAACGTGCCAGCAAGAGAGTGTCAGGACGGAGGGATGGGGACGGGAACGAGGAGAGGGACTGGATGTGTGTGTTATGTGTGTGTATGTGTGTGTGTGTGTGTGCGTGTGTGTGAGTGAGAGATTATATGTGTTACAATAAAAGATGTACCTTACATTTATTATGATCCTCTCGTATTTGCGGGATCAGTTGTCTGTCAGATTCCAAATCTTGGAAAATTGATATACGGTTTTCCTTGTGGTGGATTATTACGTTATCCTTATTCATTATAACATATGTATGTCGTCCTTTAAATCTTGTTCTTGGTCTCAGAAAACCATCATCATGGATTGACTTTTTTTTTTTTAAAGATGGGGAGGGGGGGGGGTGGCTGGGTGAGGGGCGGCCCGAAGGAAATGTAGTAAAATTACTGTCCTTGTTAATGTTGCTGGTGAGGTAACAAAGTATTAGCAAGTGAAAGTGTGCTCAGGATTCCATTGTTGCTGGAAGTAATTCTTTAATTCTTGTAAAACCGTCCTCGAAGGCCCAGGCTTTGAATTTCCATTGGGAACAAGCAAACACAGGGACGGATACAGGAGCACTTCTGTTGGGCTGCATTCATTAAAAAAATTTCCTTTTCACTCTCACGGGATCCAGGTCAGCTTCGCTCTCTCTGTTCTTCTTTTTTTTTTTTCTTCTTCTTCTTCTTCTTCCCTTCTTTCTTTCTTTCTCCCTCTCTTTCTCTCTCTTGTCCTTTTCTGTTGGCTCAAAACCACTGTCAGCATAGTGGGTTTTTTTTTCCCCTCTCCCTCTCTCTGTCTCTCTGCTTGTTTTGTCCTACTGATACCGGATTCTTATCTCACGCATCTAAGGTTTCTGGCCTGCTTTGCTGATCTTAAATCAAAAGTAGGCATCTGCTGTAAAGTAAAAAAAAAAAAAAAAATTTAACGTTGTGATTCCAAGACACTGATGGTGACTTGGAAAGTTAAATTCAAGTACAGCCCTGCTTTGTTTATCCCCAGTAAATTCAGTATCCAAATCTGACATCGTTAGTCAAAGGTGATTATTACAAAGCATGAATCTATTGTTATCTATGGTCCTGGGTGGCAGCAATAATGTATCGCTGGCATTGTGTTTCTCATCTCATCGATCCTTTGAAGTTAAAAGTTCAAGTATTTCCGCTGAAAATCGTAGATTTGTACTTTTAAGATACATAACTATTGAACAAAAGTAAAACTTGACACTTTTAACAATTATAGGAGAACAAAAAAATTCCTGGAACAGAATGCGAGCGAACAGAGACATAATGTTAAAAAATAAGACATAGATAAGAATGCCAAAAGGACGTCCATTTGCTGAGTTTGTTCATCCCATCTGTGTAGATCTATTTTACGCCTTCCATGCCGATATGCAGAGAAGCCAACTGTTAGAATACAGGAGAGGCAATGGTCGAAACAGATCTTATTGCTCCAGCACTTAACTCAATTAACTGTAATCAAAGCCGGGTCCTTCAGAAAACGTGACGGGAGCAGTGAAAGAACAGCAACTAAGGGTTGCAAGAGCAAAATACGCATCAACTGGAAACGGCAGTTGGAGCCTGGGTCTCATCTCTTCCTTGTATGATTAGTTGCTGTTTCACAATAAATAACTTTGGAAGTGTTTTCACACCGAATCTAAAACAGCCTTCAGAATAACGAAATTGCTCAAATGAATTCAAGGAATATTTATACACCAAGTATTAAGTTCTTTGTCTTTTGTCGCTTGAGCACAGTCCGAATCAAAGAAAGCACGCGTGTCGTCCATGTTTTTGGCTATGGATATCGTAGAACTTTGCCCCTTCAATCTGCACTCACGCCCCACTGGATATTGAAACAATCAAGTCCTATTGTGACCTTCCCTTTCTTTGTCTAAACTGATATTCATCAGGGTTGATCGTGTCAAAAATTCCCTTAAGATCCTTATATCCAGATATAGGTGCGAAAATGCTCTCGCAATGAGAGAAAGGGGATTGCAAAATAAACCTTAACGAAAGACATACATTTTGGGTACATAAAATATTGAAAAAGCTGATGATGAGTGCGATACGTAATGAAATAAACTGTGAAGATCACCCTGAAAGGATGACGACAAATTCAACATTTGTCTAACACTGTGTCAATATTCATGTCTCTTGTGCACTGTTGGATTTTGCAGTCCCATGAGTAAACCGCACATGCAAAATTCATCACTTCAATACAGCGATTGATAAGCAGTGTTTCTAAACCATTTCCCCACAATAAATGATTCGCGTCAGAATTGTACATTTGCACCAGTTCAGATTACTTTGGTCTCCGAGAATATCTTTGTATGCATAAACTTTGCTAGCAAACAAACTTTCTCTCGAGAACGGCCATTAATTATGATGTTTTTACAAACCAAGACAAAAACAATCGAAATCATATTATTTGATCCAAGCATAAGCCCCGGTTCAAACATCTCTATATAGCACTGCTGCACTCTAGATCATTGACAGACTCGAAGCCACCCCCAGATCCTCACTCAGACACGTACCCATTCCAGGCATCTAACACGCATACCCGGACAGGCACGCAACGGACCGAGTGGAAGCTCTTTAAATCAAGCGATCAGGTTTGTCAGCACTGAGATGGAGGGACTTGTGAAATCAATGGAGCCCAGAGAGGACGTTTGCTCAGAAATTTCACCCTAGCAGCCTATCGTCCTTCCCCCCCCCCCCTCCTGTTCCTTTTTCACATGTCTGTTTAGCCTTAGGAAGGCGAAAATAATAGTGATCAAAATCTGATAAAGCCCAGAAAGGGATTACTGGTTACAAAGCCTGATATGATCTCGAGGCGAACACAAGCAAACAAATTTTCAAGAGGGCATCCAGGATGATGTTTTGTTGTAAAGACACACGGAACGGATTGTGGTGAACATTGAACACATCAGCATGGTTTTTCCTTACTATTATGTGAAACCGAAATGGTCTTAGCTGACACTAGACATAGACAACTTCAGCTGCCATATGACCAATTCTTTAGCCACGCCTCACAAATTTCGTTCTATTTTGGTACGAGTGGAAATTGGCTACTGTAAAAGTTTCATTCCTTCTCTCTATCTTTCTCTCTCTCTTGCCTCCCCCCCCTCTCACTTTCTCTCTCTCTCCCTCTCTCTCTCTCTCTCTTCTCCCTCACTGTCTCTCAATAAATAAGGAGAAAATTAGAGGAGGAGACTCTTCCAACCATCTAACATATAATTAGATCTTCTGCCTTTCATGAAAAAGTTATGATTGCAATTTAGGGGGTCATGGTGTCATTTGGAAGAGGACAAAAAACTGATGGAAAAAATTGATACTCTTCTCACTCATCCATTTAACATAAAGTGCGGGAGTGAGTAAAAAGGGATTCTCAGCAAAATTTAATTTGCTACGAAATAAAAGGAATAAAAACTGCAGGAAACGTGGCAAAGCAATTGCTCTGATGGAGGAGGGTGCTAAAATATACCCAGACTTACTCAGACTTGTAAACTCAAAACCACTGCAGTTTCTTTGGGCACCCAGAACCTTTCAGAAACTGCACCCATTCAACTTTTCTCACTGAAAATCTATGCTCTGAAGCCAGATTTCTTCCACCACCCTTCCCCCCTCCTTTTTTCTTTTTTTTTGGGGGGGGGGAGGGGGGGTTCAGTGTCCTGTATCTGTAACTTTTCTTTCTTTTTCCAATCCACTGGCGAAGCGAAAGAGGGACAAACCGTTAGTGAGAAATGGAAATGCACTTATTCATGAACTGTAACAAAATACAAAACAAATGAAGGCACCCAGAAACCTGCACCCAAAAGCCTGTCGTTCTTTGTTTTGTAGAGGACTGACAAAACCATAATTGGGTGCCGCACCAACAGAATGCTATTTGTAGGAAAAAAAATTGAACGTGTATCAGCAATGCTAGGAGAAAGTATTGTCATTCATCTCCTTCAGAGATCTTCATCATTATTGCTAACAGGCAGTCACTTGTATCTTCTACAATTATTATTATCATTATTATTATTAATGTTATTGATATTAGTGTTTTGAATGTCGAAATATCAACTAAGTATCGTGGTAGATAATTAGTGAAAGATTATGCTGTTTTTGTGACATGTTGTCAATATAGTCTTTTGAATGCTAGTTATCATATATTGTGGGAAGTGGTAATGCTACATTAATTCTATTACAGAATTTGTACTTGTCCGAGAGGAATTAGTGTTATGTTTGAAAACCAGGTAAATGAAATTAGAACTACAGGACACGTTTAATAGCTTGTCTCTCTGAAATAGTCTTTATTTGAGTCATACTACAAAATATTGACTGAAATTTCCCATACATTTGCCTATATACTTCATTCACTGTCTGGGTGAAGTATCGCTATTACATATGTTCCTGTACATTTCTTGACCACCAACTTTCGTTATACTTAAGCACACAGATATACAATCATGCATATTATAAATACATAATTTTCATATTCTTGAAGTAAGCTGATATTTAAGCCTATGGATGTAACTGAAGCTTCGTTCTTCATGAGCGACAAAACAAATCTGACAGAAATACGTGAGTTGCAACACAAAACAAGCAAATGTACATTTCATAGTCATGGAAAAGAAATATTGTTATGACGACTCAACCTGACATGAAAACATTATCTTTTAGTAATTTACACATTCACACACATAGACTCATACACATGTTCAGTTTGACCAGAAATATAGAAATAAAGTCAGGACACAGAGGCAACCAGCCCGTCTTGGCTTGTAAACCTTGTCGTAATTCAATGTTCTGCTCTTGAACCTTCCACAATATTGTCTCACTCAGAAACAAAGCTCACAGCCGTCGAATTCCTTAACATGATTCCACCTGGACAAACTACCGACTGGGGATTGTATGAACAAAAAGCACGCGCAAAGCACTACAAGACCCTGTCAGGACCCAAGAAAATAAAAGGCGGCCCTGGAAGCTCTCATGGTATCCTGTTATGATAATCGGAAATCGATCGTTTTCAATAAGACAGATTGTAAATGGATGCCTTCCAGTAGAATTTCCAAATCAGTGTTGTGCCGAAAGATTGGTTGCAAGGGAGTGCGTCAGGATTAGGAATTGGGGTGGGGGTGAGGGTAAGAGGGAGGGGCGGATGAATACAAGAAGGACGAGCACATCTAGCACTTTGTCAACAAAACCACATGAACAAATGAATTCAACAAGGTGGACCGGGTCTTCATCTCTGACTTTTTTTTTCTCTCTGTCTTTAGCATTAAAAAAAAAAAAAACTTTTCGTTTCTACCTCCAGTGCTGCACTTTCTCTCATTCTTGTTGTTTTATACAAGGAGAAGGAGGCTTAAGAACGGCCGAATGGCAACATTTGCATTCAATCCTTAATTAAGTTATTTTCCCTTTACCATCTTTGTTATCTCTTTTCCCATCAATTTCTCTTTCTCACACTATCTTGCCTTTTCTCTTCCCATGAATTTCATCATTACCAAAGTGTCCAAAAATTCATGCAGGCGAGGAGGACAGGCGGTTGCTTTCTAGAATGAGTGCCTGATCCGGGCTGTTGGCCCCGCTATCTGTGTTAGCGCTATATGAAAGCTCTCTTTCTTTGGCTCATATTTTTAGATTCATTTGGACAACCAAGCCAGATATAAAGGGAAAATGGAGAAGACTGATCTCATCTTCCAGGATATTTTTTAACTTTATCACTGTTTTACGTTCTTTTCACGTTCAGTCCTTTCTCGAGCTAAAGATGGAAGACAGAAGAATGCGTTATGACAAAAGGATTTGCAAACACGTCGATATCTAATTGCCTCTCTGAATCATCCAGTTCTCCTCTTTTCTCTTTTGTTGGAAAATGAATTAGGTCGAAAAACGCAGGAACAACAGTGGGGATATCAAAACTGCGGAAAAGCATGTTGGCAAATGAGACAGGTGACCAGTTCATGTTCTTTCATACCCAGAACAATGGAATAACGATCTAAATCTTTACTTTTCGTTGCTTACCCTTAGTCTCCAACTAACCTAAGTGTCAGATAGGTTAAACTGAGGAAGCAGTAAAGGCATTTGGAAACAGCCAGCATAATGTAAACACAAAGAACAATTTTCTGTCTTTTTCTAGACATCATACAGCTTCTGAAGACAGTACAGACACAAATGTTACTCCTTTCATCTCGTTCCCCTCTTCATTCTTATCCATTATATCACCTCAGAATGAATGCATTTGTATATCAGTCACATAAAGACAAGGGTCACGAATGTTAAACAGAGAATACGGCAGTTCTGACCTTACCAAAAAAGACTACATCTCTCCACTTTCCACTGTCGGACAGTTCGGTCCACAAAAGGCTAACACAATTTGTCTGGGTGTTGTTTTTTTCCAATGTAGGTTCGATTTCTCTCAGAATAAACACACAGGAAGCACTATCCTATTTCACAATTAGATACTCCTTTTCCCCATTCCCCTTGTCAGACGAAGCTTTAACCAGGAAGATGTCACAAGAACCCTAATACCAAGACCGGGCTGATCTTATTTCTGTTACAGTCCTTTGTTATTTTGTTTGGTTTTCAAACACGAGCTGGGTGTGAGTTTCAATTAGGGTCTTCTCTTATTTGATAAATAGATTTCTTTAAGACAGCGTATATTTTCACAGTTCATCTCGTTTTCTCTCACATGAAAGGTCAATAACATGGATTTAGGGCATATATGTTAATTATAAAATAATTATGAGCTGAATAATATAAAATACTGAAATACCCTCTGACAACACGCATGAACAAGAACTGGGTGTTTGTGTCAGACAAAATAAGTCTATGTTCTGATGGCGATTGGATATACGAGGATAATGATTCGGCAGCCATTTTGATGGGCATCATGACGGTAACTGCTGGAACTATACCTCTATGAATATGGGCGAGAGGGTTTAGCATTTTGTTGGATCTCAGCTTTTTTGACATATAGTTTTTATATGATGACGTTTTAAAAAATTTATAGAAAATTTTGTTTTGCATGGGAAGGGCTGAAAATTCGTAACGTTTTAGATAATATTATGTCAAACAATATGGTCACTAAGTTTTATCAAGTTCTGCTGAACTGGAAGCTGCTTAGGTATAAATATCAGCAGCACACTCAAAACGTGACAAGACAAATAGTATACTTCTCTATTTATGCAGGAACTAAATTTAATGCTTCTAATTAAATAGCAAATTGAACTACAAAGCACTTGTTTAGGCCGTGTTCGCCCCTTTCTTGAACGTAATTTATTAAATTTAGATCACAACCACTGATGACTTTATCATTAAATGATCATCGCATTTTCAAAGCTTGAATCAGGTTAGCCTTTGTATGTTAATGGGCCTTTCTTAATTAAACTTCCTACAGGACAAGATCATGAAAGTTAATTATCAACTTTAGTTCAAACTTTTTCAGAGTTAACATGAAGTTTAATCTATCACGAGGTTTAATCTTTACCAGCTATTTTTTCTTGATGTTTGGCGCCCGGAAAAAAAACGTTTTTGCGGGGATGGAGGATAGTAGTACTCAACAAATTACCAACCCTCTCGGATCGAAAACGTTCGTGAATCATAGAAAAGTGCTGTAATCGGAGATTATCAATCACCTCTTTGCATCGTGGGGTAGCCAAGCGTGGTAGATTACCACAGTACAATGAGCATCAAGGCATCACTTTTCGGGTCAAAGTTCACTATCAAGCAGTCAGCAGTGTCTAGATCTAGGGAAACAAATTTCCAATGTTGGAGATGAATGTGTCATCTTTATAATGATCAAGTAGACACTATGTATCGAAAGGGAATTTTTGTGTTTGCTGTCTTCTTGATTTCGATTTTTTTTTTCTCCGTTTTTTTTTTTTTTAAAGCCACACATATGGATGGCATGACGTCACTTTCTGTTAAGTTGTTTTTTCTTACTTCTGTAATAATTGAAAGTTATTGGACTGATTTTTTCTTTCTTTCTGTCTCTCTTTCTTTGCAGAGCTCGAAATTGACTAAATCCTTTCAAAGTAAAGGTCATGACATCAAGACTCTTTATTGTTCAGAGTCGAAGTCCAAAGCATCGCTCACGAGACCAAGACCTTTCCGAATTTATTTCAGAAAAAACAAAACAAAACACAACAAAAAACAAAAGACACGTAAGCCTTGCTGTAAAATGGGATTTCACATACTTAACCAGTCTGGCTCACTGACCCTACAATTCTGGTTTCATAACACCCTTTTCCATCTTGTTATCTGCGTAATGTCAGTTCTTTAAGATGAGGTCTTGTCCTTACAGAGGGGCCTGGGTGGGGGAGGGGGGGGGAGGAGAGGGGAGTGGACGGCGTCCTCAAATATGGATTTTGCTAAAAAAAAAAAAAAAAGGCGATTTTGCGCATTTGTTTTCTCTTAAAACAACCACTTTGTCTGAGTATGATAATGGTATCAAAAGGTCGTCCATTCTAACGTACTTGACCAAGGGTCATTAAACGGTAGGGCCACCTACCGTCAACCAGGATTTGGTTCTATCTAGGTGCTACATGCAGTCGTAGATCATCATCTCTATTTGACGATATTTACAGGCAAAGAGTGCATAAAACACTTTATTATGGCCGTTTCTAGCAATATCATGAACTCCAGTAAGCTTACCAGGGATGACATTGGATGGCCACTATCAATCGAAAAAAAACAACAACTGCTGATCATGCAGATTATCAGTAAACGCGTTCTAAAATGAATTTGCTTAGACTCTTGCACTGTCATTCCGTTGAAGGTCCTGCGCTAGAACCTGTCGATAACCGAGATGAAAGCACTATGGATATTTCGTTGTTAAATGTCCTTGTTGTTGACAAACTATACATAGATCAGCGTTTGAATTTTGAAATAATGTCTCAAAAAAAAATGCAATAGTTATAGAAATGCCAGAGCTGGAAATGTATTGAGGAATAACCAGCCAGCATAGGGGCCTTCCTATTCATAGACCATATTTTATAATTTCTATGGTCTCTTCGTCTCTGTCGATGATTAAAGCCCCCTGTATTCTGCACTAGTGTTGCAGTGATAATTGCTTAGGTTGGCCTTTCCTCTCCCGCTCCTGCACTGCTCTTCGTGACTGGAATTACCGATGTGTATAAACATGACCCATAGCAGTGGCTGCCGTTGGTATATTCACACACAATGCTTGCTTGTGCAGAAATATTTAGTGTAGAGAAAGAGATAGCCATCTGCATTGTGTGCGATGTGTGAGTGCATTTCATACATTATGAATGATGGATGATGTTGGGTGAAAATCCGATTTTTTTGTTTTTTGTTTTGTTTTTTGTTTTGGTTTTGTTTTGTTTTCAGGGGCATAAGCTGCAAATTATAAGCAGCAGGATAAAAAAGGGGTGTACCAAAACAAATTCTTTTATCTTTCATCGAGTTCTATGCAGTCTGATTAGAGATCTATACTAGTTGTGTGAGTGTAACGTTACTCCTCCACAATTTGCTAATAGATTTGTTGAAATTATCAGTCACTTCAACATTACGGTTAAGGACCTGAATGGTTTAAATATATATACATATTTTTTTAAAGAAAGATGTTACGTTGCAGAGGCACATTTAGCTGTCTAAACAGTAATCTAGCTATGAACATGAAGGAAATATTTATAACAGAAAAAGTATAATCACCTGCAATTAAAAAAACAACGTTGAAATCCTTGGAAACTTTAACATTCTCAACGAATTTACAAAGCATACCCATAGTAACCACATCGTGCTGTTGAGGAGATTTTTCAAACAGATTTGCTCATGGTCGTTTTATCTCTTTTTCGTGCAAGATAATTCCTAATGCACGTTCACTTCTTATTTGCTAGTGCAGTATGAATAATTTCCAGCTATCAACGAAATCAGAATCACTGGGAAGGCATTAAGCATGGCGTGTTAATTTTCCTCCTCTGTCAGCTTTTCATTTACACGAAATATATAGAGAGACATACAAATAGGCCCAAACATACCTCCAATCCCCTAAACATACCCATAGTGTCCTTTTAGAACTGCATTCTCAAGGAAACAATATCCTGCTAGAAATTCCTCACGAAAGCCAGATGATTAAGTTTTCTTCACACGCAGGGGACGGCCATATAATCAGCGCAAATACTGGATCAATTTGTGAGTGTGGTTATACAATTTATAGCTTTTCCGACATAAAACGTCGTGCTGAATGAAGAGCAATCCTTTCTCTCTCCGCCGCCTCTCATTTATTTATTTATTTGTTTATTATTATTATTATTTGCTGATTCTGTTTTCTTTATAATCCCTTCTTAGATTTTATATTCCATTTTTCAACCTTTCTTCACATCCATGCTTTTTTCTTTTCTTTCTAATATGAGAGACAGGTGTTGAATGTTTATATTAAATTACCAATATATATGCCAATGCGCCCATTAGCTACACAGTAATAGTCACTGATATGTAGGTGAGCCAGGTGGTCTGTCTGACATAACAGAATGGCATACATAATTTACTAATATGATGACATCACGCCTCTCTGGGTTTGGAAACGACTATTATTCGACCACTCACCAAAAGTGCTTTTTTTTTCTATTTCCATTCTATTACGTGTAATAGATATACAATATATTGTCCTACTGAAATATAGGTTATATCTTATTTTTGTCGTAAGCCATCCCGCTCATTTTCCTAACGAAATGGTGAATAGCAAGAAATTGGGAAAGGCCAGGCTATGAAGCAATGGCAGGAGTAATAGAACCAAGAAGAAGAAGAAAAAAAAAAATAGAGGCCAAAAACGACGAACAAAAAGAAGAGAATCAGAAGAAGAGGAGAGACAGAAAAAAAAAAAATAAAAGATGCAGAAGAAGGTGCAAAAAGAGCAAGGAGAAGTAGAAGAAGATAATGAAGGAGACGGTATGACGAAGAAGAAGAAACAGAAGAGAGAGAGAGAGAGAGAGAGAGAGAGAAAGAAAAAAAAGCACAAGAAGATGAAAACAAAGAACAAAAAAAAAAAAAATGACGAAGAAGAACAAGAAGAAATTGTTAGATTCATTTGCCTGGAATTAAATAATATAATATAGCCTACCGACTTCGTAGAACACAAGAGAGATAATGACGTAACCAACAGAGAGAAGCTGTGACAATAAAATATCTGCTTTTTAATTCCAACATGAATAAAATACCTCATTCGTAAAGTAATACTCGATGCCGTCCAATCAAAACAGAGTGTGTAGCTGCTGTACCTCAATCTTATGACTGAAAGGCGCGGTGTGAAGATGATCTTAGTCTGTGTGGCAATAGGAGTAGGAGCTACTGAGAGTTAATTGCTCAGGTAATGATAATCAGACCTTTCCCCTCCCACCATCTGGGCAACAGATATGATACATAACCATTTTCAAACTGCTCTAACGTTAGGATTGATTCAAGAAAAGTTGGCGAAATAGAAGACCTAATATCTACAAGAATAGATCAGAGAATAAAGAAGAATGTGAAGAAGAGAGATGGAAAAGAGAACGAAAAATATAATGAAAAAGACGAGGAGGGGGAAGAAGAAAAAGAGAGAAACAGATTATAACAGATGAAGTATATCATCATAAGTGTTTTCGGAATTGCCACTAAATTTCCCCACCTAATAAACTGATAAGAGCAGAGATAATTATGATCCGGAGCTATTTTTTCTAAAGGTGCCACATATGTATCATACTGAATTATTGAACCGCCCCACTCAAAACATCCGAGAAATCTTCATTCTAACAATATCTATACCCTTTGGTACAACGGCTCAAGGACTCGCTGTAGTGCTGATCATAGTTACTTGGGCCTGCGAACCACGGAGAACAAAGTACTCACATCCTGGATCAGTCCACCCCCTACTCACCATCCCTCCAACAGTTATGATAGACAATATTTGCTCTTGCCTCGGGCGGGCAGGACTACCAGCAGTTTCGCTTCACGTCTAATTGTAAAGCAGGCGGTTCCACCCTCATGTGAAGGAAGTATTGCCGGAGGTTGGGGCGGTCAATTACAGCAACACTCCATTACAAACTGTGCGAGATCCTAAAGGCAGATGAGTTTAAATATTATTAGTAGCAAGCGGGCAGTAAGAGGTGGCAGATCATTGTACCCTTATAGCGTTCCAAACCATTAAACGTTCAAGTGGTGGGTTTTGCATTGAATTGTACGTCGAAAATGGGCAGATCACTTAAAACATTTGACACAGTTAAAAGGCATTAAGTCTTCAGATCTTTTTTGGAAATACTAGGTAGTTAGAGTTATTGCTCGTGTCCATAAGGGATCTTGTGAGGTATCACACAAGGTTAACAACGTAACAGTCGCCAGACAACTGTCTCTCTGACATTTCCTATAATACAGACATGTCTCAGCTCGGCAGCCTTTGCAGATAAGAATTAGAGATTCGCCATATATACACATATTAGAGTAAAAATATCTCTACCAAATCACACTACAGAGCTATAAATTCATTAAGTGAACTGTTGATATTTCTAACTACCTGGGTATCCCACGGCCTCCATGGGAGGTTTTTTAAGATGTATAGTCCTGCGACTTAAATTATTTGGCCAGCATGCGCACCTCGATGCTGATATTTTGGTTCATTAAACTGAATATTA
>JBCAUA010006503.1:0-13362 GCA_038406235.1 Peronia verruculata | reverse complement strand
GGAACTCCCGTAAGGGTGGAGGGGTCACTGGAAGCCCCCCCCCCCCCCCCCCGCGGGGGCCCGAGGTTTATAAGTAGGTTCTCTGCTCCCACCTACAGGCGGTGTAAGCACGTCATCGGGCTCGACATTCCAGTGGAGACATCTCTTTTCTCTCTCTCTTTCCTTGCTCCTGTCTTCTATCCCACTTTCTTTCCTGACCTGCAAATGTATCTTACCGTGTTTGACAGGATGTAGCCGTAACCGTGCTGATGTGTCATTGAGCCCCAACACAACAGCAACATCACTGTAATGCGGGAGTCTGAGAGGCCAGCTCTTTGCCATTTCTAGAGTTGATAAGAGGCAATTTTGATTGGCACCAAACAGTTGAATAGAAGTAATCGAATGTTTGGTTTGATACTGGATTCCACGAATCTTACTTAAAAGTTCTCTACCACGTTTTAGTCGTTTTTATCTATCTATGCTCCATCCATCCACAAACCGTCTATTTATCCATCATTCCCCTTTTGAAGAAATGCATCATGGTGATGAAAAGTTTTTCTTTCTTCTTCTTCCTTTTGTTTTCCCCCCATATTTTTCTCTGATCCTGATGACCATAAGTGGTCATTTTGACTGGCAAAACAAAGCTACTGGTGACACAGGACTGATTGGAGGTTTGGTTGACTATGAGGTCAATACACAATCTTTTCAGAGTTCCTTCTTAGATATTTTAGAGTTTCGTCTTCGTACTCGAGCTTGTATAGAGTGCTAGTCGAAGTAAACGTCAAATAACTAGTGGGGGAAAGTAATTGGCTTCCGCTGGTCTTGATCAATAAAGCCCGAGTCCCGCTCTGATCAAAGGCAACATCTAACTACCTTGTTATGGGCTATTATACCCCTTGTCTTTCATCTCCGACCAGGCCAATCTTTCCCTATCCGCTCCATTTGCTTTCTGTCACTCTTGGTTCTTTCATATCAATGCATTTTTCAAACATCTATTGCTTTCTGTCACTTTTAGCTCTTTTCACATGCTGGTACTTTTCAAACATCCATTGCTTTCTGTCACTCTTATCTCTTTCATATGCATGCATTTTTCAAACAGTCATTGCTTTCTGTCACTCTTAGCTCTTTCACTTACAGGCACTTTTCAAACATCTATTGCTTTCTGTCACTCTTATCTCATTCATATGCAGGCATTTTTCAAACATTCACTGCTTTCTGTCAGTCTTATCTCTTTCATATGCAGGCATTTTTCAACCATCCATTGCTTTCTGTCACTCTTATCTCTTTCATATGTATGCATTTTTTAAAATGTGTCCGACACCGCACTACTACACTGAAGAAGGAAGATGGTGCTGGACCATAGGCAGCCAAATTCGGAAGAAAAGATGCCAGACTACTACCAGATAGTCATGGAAAGATGGTACCACACAACTGCATTGGATTACTAACTTGGGAAGAAAAGATAACTGAGAACTACTCGATGCAATAAAAAGAGGATAAAATTATGCCAGACGAATTTAATGGAAAGGAAAGATGGTGCAACTTGAAGTGAGGCAAGGAAATGTGATATGAAACAAACGTAGATGGATGGACGGTGGAATAACAGTACGGGAAAGACTAGTACTACAGGGAGAGGGAAATGAACGTATGATTGAGAAATTAATACATGATGTATAATTTGGAGAGGACGGCTGCAGAATGCAAAACTTCAGCATCGTTAGGGAATACACCTGGCAAGCTCACTTCTTTGTTGTCCTATTTCTATTATGGGCGATTTGGAGATATATATATATGTCATGTGAAAAAGGGATAGTAAATAAATATATCATATACTGTAGTCATTTTGCCGATCACTTGACTAAACAAGTATATTTTGAAAATCATTTTGTTCCATCTCCTATGCACAAAAACAATTGCTAAACACAACTCATCAATTTTCTCAAAATGTGAAAAATGGAGACAGGGCAACAGAGAACTGAGCTCACGACCTTATGAAATGTGATTTGAGGATTTGTAACGTAGGTGTTCAGGTTTTTCGATACATCAGCACGATCACGGCTAATAGTGTGCCGATAACGGCAAGATACGTGAACGAGTCGATAATGCTGATCAAGTAAAAGTACAATACCGTTTGGACGATGCAATTACGAGTTGTAAAAGGAATGTGAAAACGTGTGCATAAAACTGGACAATCAAATAATGTACTGCGAAACTGACAAAAGGTGAATATAAGTAAACATGCCGCTTCCTGTGCGGATTGCCGCACTCCTACTCAGTGCAATTTCAAAGGGAGACTAAAAAGAACGAACAAAATGCATGTAAGACAGAAATACAAAAAAGAAGAAGAGGGGTGAAGTGTGGAGGGCCTGATCTCTAACTAAAAGGCATGTCCATTAGGAGATGTATTTTTCGTCGGGGTACAAAATATAACATAAAAAAAAAAAAAGAGTACTTCTACTCGTCTTGCAGTGAATTTTGGCAGAAAAGAGAATCTCTTCAACATGAAGAATTATCATTATAACAATCTTATATGAGTAATAAAAGGTAATAAAAATAATAAAAGAAAATGAAAGAAAATAAAAACTGTAAACTGTCCAAGATGAGGAGAGTTTAGATTAAGGAAAAGTGTGACGGTGAACTACAGCGTATCGCTCTATTGCCGACCAGATAATACATCAGCCGCTTCGGACAAGCAATTGTGGCCCAGCGTCATTGCGCTAAATCTCCTGAGAAATTTCTCATTCGCGGGGGTATCTCACTCATTTCAAGTCTTGGGTTAACCAAGCGTAAGATCAATAATAGCAGACTTTGGAATAATCAAACGTTCGGAGGTAAAGTGATTGGATCTTTTACTTTCCTTATCTAACAATTTCGGGATAGTGCTTTTCATTACTTCCATCATTTTCTCTCTTTCTTTCTTTCTGTTTTCACGTTATTTTCCGTTGATTTCGTTTCATGTTCAATCTACACAGAGAGATACTCAAGAAAAGAGATACATGTACTCAAGAAGTGTTTGCAAGTTTCTTTTTGGATTTCATATTTTGCATCATTTTTGCTCTATTTTTAATAGAACTACTCCTTCTCATATTCTATTCCATCCCCTTTTCCTGCAATAACAAGGACACCCTATAATCCTGGTTTTTACCGAATGCAAATACAGCGAATGAGAAAGAAATATTCGGCAGAAATTTAACAATTTCACACCTATGGAAATATTATTCATACAGATAACTGCACAGAATGTCCGATGATGTTTTGAATCTGCCAAAAGCTGAATAACATAGCTGATTCCGGAAGTGAACACTGCTGAATCTCCTCATCGTTAACTGTCCATGAATACGTAAATTAGCATTACAACGAACATGCACGCACTATTAAAAGAGAGACTCGGGTACTCACAAAATGAGAATCACATAAACTAACATCCCCCCCCCCCCACACACACACACATCACAACAACAACAACAACAACAGCACCCAGGAATCACAAATCAGTTCAGCATGTACGCCGTTTGGGTATACACTCAGAGCTCTCCAAAAACTAACGGCAACAAAGCCTTCCCTGACCTGCTGACCTCAACAAAATAGCATTATCAAACCTTGCCACTGACTGACTCTCACGTTCTAAACCAAAAGCATATAACAGTATAGCATACTGTGTTACTAATAACAGAAATAAAATAATAATTAAAATACTACTACTACTAATAATAAAACTGAATTTGGATTCACTGTGGTAGACAAATTAAGTCAAAATTTCTTGGTTTAAAAAGCTTGCTTGTGGTAAAGCTGACGAAGCAACATTAACAAGATGTCACTACGGACAGTCGAGTTGGTAGTCCATGGACTCTCCAATAATTTGTTGTTTCACTCTCCACCGGAGTGACTTGTGACTGATGGGTAAGTGAGCCCCAGATCAAGAGCACGCATTACCTTAATCAGTTTTCCAAATACAATGTATTCAAATATATTTTTTCACAGTGTGACAGGACCACGTATTTTCACTACTTCGTTCCTTAAACAAAACTGCATTTGATTCACCGTGTTTTAAATGACAGATTGCAAAACTAAATTGCTTTTTCCCTGAGACGGAAGTTTTTTTTCAGGAGGAAAAACGTTTAATCAAAGGCCATTATCATGTACTTCATTTCTTTCATCTATTAAACAGGGATGTCAATCTGTCTACATGAAAAAGTAGAAAAAGTTCCTGGTATATTCTTTAGCAACACGTAAAACTAAAAGTGCGTTAATTGTAAATAACTCCGGATGTGGGGCCAACAGACAAATTACTGACAGCCAAAAAGAAGGAAATCCAATTAAAGTAGGAAATTTGACACCCCCAGTTAAAAACAATTTTATGCAATATTAATCCACAACCCGTCGCATCACCTCGTGCTCCAAAAACTGTCATGTTTCTCTGATTCAATGGGAGTTTCTGAGTGTAAAAAGGCGTTTGGTCAAAGTAAGCAGGCGTTCTGTGTAGTTGTTTTTCTCTAATGGATTGCTCTGTCCAACAGTGAGCTCATCCACTACAGTTAATGCTCACCATAGACATACACGTAACAGGAGGATGCCTATGGTACCCACTCTCCTTCTTGTAGCTGCTGTTATGCAAAGGCATAGATAAGATTACGCTGGAGGTGGGAGGGGGGAGAAAAACAAGCTCTGCCTAGTGTTAGTTAGTACTGCACTCCGACTCTATCGCCGGTCTTATCTAAGATCATAACGATGATTAACTCGATATCGGTGATTGTGCTGGCAAAGCAAACACCAGAGAGAGAATGAGAGAGAGAGAGAAGGGGGGGGGGCAATGAGGCAGAGAAAGAAAGAGAGGCAGAGTGACAGAGGGGGGGAGGGGGAGAAAGAGGTAGATGAAGGAGGAAGAGGGGAGAGAGAGAGAGAGAGAGAGAGGCAGAGGGGAGAGAGAGAGAGAGAGAGGAGAGAAAGAGCATTTTCACGATCTCTACACGATGTCGTTGACTATATCGAACTGGGCACTAACGAACGCAAGCCGTGTTGTTTATCCCATTTTCTTTCAACCTTCCACTGACAACCTGCCCTCATTCCGATGGAAATAAATGATAAGAACAAAAGGAACAAGTACTGAGCAAAATGTCACGTTGCGTTCTGAACACATTTGTTCATACACAAATAAATAAACAAATCAAGTAAAATAAACAAATACAGAAATGACCAAACAAACAAGAAAACAAAAACAAATAAATAAACAAGGATACAATCATAAATATAGCCCGACAGCAACATCCCTCTTAAAAGGTCAAAAGTACAGTAAACAGCTTCAAAAGCCTGCTGAAAAAGTAAACTGACACAAGCTGACAACATTTTGGTTGTTTGACAAGACAACATAATTCCATAATTTGTCAGCATCAATCACTCTTACAATTTCTTCTCCCATGCAACTCTCCTGAAACATTTCAATTTGTTCTTTACATATCTGCAGCTATGCCTACTTACACATTCATTCGTTCTTTTTTTATAATGTAGTGAGAATGTAAAAAAAAGGAATGTTACTTTTGCTCGTTCTCTCATGTTAGCCAGGCCCTACTTATTCCGTTACTTTGCTGTATTAATTTTGTCGTGTTCCAGGTCACAGAGTACATGAAAAGAACCAAAAGCACCAAAGATAAAGCACAATCATGCTCTCTACGTTTTTACAAGTACCAAGATAAACCACAATTACATTCTTTATTGTTTTTACATAAACGTACCTTTAAACCCAAGGAGTATCAAGCGACAGGCCTATTCCACCTGCGAGCCTTCATACTTTGTGTAATTTATTATACGTCAAATGAGTCTGGGAAAGGTTTTTTGAATCATCTTAAAACACCTTCAACTCTCAAAGTACGATTTTTCAAAACTTCAAATGATTCATCACCCTTGACTTAACCTCAGTGATATTTTCCGACCCTAAGCTTACAGGGTTAAAAGACCAGGACTGTGAGTGTGTGTGTGTGTGTGGGGGGGGGGGGGTGTTGAGCTGAGGCAAATGAGGCAATCTTTAACACACACTCGAGCATGTATCCGACGGAAAGACAAATATTCATGCAAAAGATAAATGGCAGACAGACAAAGTGATAGACAGATGAGGAAAAGTACAAAGCATGAAGACAGAGGTTCGTTAAGTCTGTCCAAGCAGAACAGGAGGCATGACGCAAATCTCAGGTAACCTCACAACTCCTCAAGGCACAGACAGAGAGAAAGGGAGGGTGAGGAAAGGGCTCGTTTGTAGGTGTGGGGGGGGGGGGGGATCAAGTACATCACGTCATGTAATTATCTATCCTGCCAATGTTTCACGTCACACACACACACACACACACACACACACACACACACACACACGCACGCACGCACGCACGCACACACACAAACACACACATACAGGCAGCACACACACACACACACACACAGGCAGCACACACACACATATCCAAACAGGGCACACAGCACATAAATACACGTACAGGCACACAGCACACATCCACTATCAGCACATTTTCAATTAAACAGTGAGATACACTGAGGAACTTTGGTAAAAGACATCTTTCACAACACTGAAAAACTATTGTTAGAGAGACTTTTTCATTGAGAAACTTTACTGAGAAAAATTATGATTAGAGACTCTCTCACCTCCACAAAATTACCACACTGAGACCACATCCTCGTACAAACAAAATAATGAGATCACAATCTACGGAAGAAGTATTAAGAACAAACCTTGTTAGTAGGCTACATCTTGATACTTTATACTGCTACTACATCTTGATACTTTATACTGCTACACACATTGACACAGACATAGACATACGTCCATGTGAGCGACAGGCATGCACTCATCATCTAGGATCACACAAATTCACATACAGAAGAGCCAAAGACACTGACATAGATATAGAGACAAACTACTCTGAGAACACGTTCAAATTAAAACTAACATGCGCACACCATAAAAATGGAAGACTTGATCACTCATACAATCACATAAATTCACTTACAGCCACACACTCTCATAGGCATTAGGCATACATCAATACTGAAAGCATGTTCACATTAAGCCTCAAACGCTATAACATAAAAGAGACTGGATTACTCATAGGATCACACACAGCCACACACACTGACACAGACACTGGCACACATGCTGAAAGCATGTTCGCATTAAAACTAACATGCACGCACTATTTAATGAGATACTCGAGTACTCACAGAATCACGACCTCCCCCCCCCCCCCCACACACACACACAAATATCACAACACCGAGGAATCGCTAATCAGTTCAGTATGTACGCCGTTTGGGTATACACTCAGAGCTCTCCAAAAAACTAACGGCAACAAAGCCTTCCCTGACCTGCTGACCTCATTGTACACAATCAGAATTGAAAACAGCTGGCATTGTTGTTGCGATTAAAAAAAAAGTCACTTAAGAGAATATCATTCTGCCAATGAAAGACGGTGCCTTAGGAGAAAGAGAAGGAGAGAAAGATAATGAGGGAAAGAGAAAGAAAGAACAAACAAGCATGGGAGTGGACAGGATGGGAAAAAGGATATGGATTGTGAGTAAAAGTGCAAGAGAGAGTGAACGAGTCAGAGGAGGAAAACAGTCGGCAGTCAGTCAGACATGCAAACAAACTGATAGACAGACATTACAGCAGAGGAAATGAGGACGGAGGTGAAGAGAGTAAAAAAGGAAAATCAAAAGAGGATGAGAACAAACGATATCTAGGGAAGGCAAGAGGATCTGGGAGCAATCAGAGCACAGAGAGAGAGAGAGAGAGAGAGAGAGAGGAGAGAAAGAGAGAGAGGAGAGAGAGAGAGAAAGAAAAATGGAAATGAAGAAGAGAAAGAGTGGGTGGGGAGGGACTATGGTGAAATGATCTTGGCCTTGAATCTTTGTACCGGAAGTCTGGACAGCAAACTGCAAATCAAAGGACGATGATTGGCACTGCTTATCTCATGCACTAATTAGCCCCCAAGTCTGTTATGTAACGCAGAAAAACAACAAAAGCCCAGCAATAAACTTGCACCAATAATTATTAGGCGCCGGCTATTTGGGCCTACTGGTGCAGCTAGACCCAGGGGGCTATCTGGGCCTATTTTTGCGCCTCTTTCTCTTTGTCCGTGCATAAGAAAGTTATTTTATCCAGTTAGTTATGTAACATGCCGAGAGGGGAGGCTACCCCAACCCCTTCCCCTCCCCCCTCCCCCCCAACTGCGAACAGACGCTCCCATGTGCGAGCCAACACAACATTGTTTCGCCTTAACTTTGTGGTGCAACTTTTTTATTTGCCTATCCTTCCTCATTGCAATACTAGGCCCAGATAGACACTCCGTAATTATTATGTTCTACGTTTCCTCCCGAGTCTATCTTGAAGCTAATGCAGGACAAATGCACGTAAGAACTGCCATGAAACATAACCAGGTTAGGATCACGATAATAATATATAGATTTTCAATATCTATCATTCTGAGCATATCCATAAGGGTCTCCATCAAGTTATGTAATTACAAAACAATAATCTCCATATTGCCCATATTATGTCGTCAACACGCTGCTTGCCAAAATTACTCCGGCACCGCTGAGTAAAACTGGACTTCTTGATATAAAACAGACTCTAGTCCAGACAACACTTTCCGCTTTCAACAGCTCAACACCACATTGAAAGCGGGTCTGGAACTTATCCAGAAATATGTCTTCATGTAAAAGACTCTTATATCTATACAAACATTTCTTTGTGTTCTTTCAAGGCTTCTGTTGATCAGGTTGCAGCACACACACACACGCACACACACACACACACACACACACACCACACACACACACACACTGTTTTGATAAAACTGCAATCCGACCCTTGAGAGCCAAAATGTCTTGAAAAATGAATAAATACTAAACAACACAATATAAACATTCAGGTTTAAATTAGTTTTCAATTGCACCTTTTTTTTTTTTTAACAATAGCAGTGATTCTTGAAACAGTCAGGCTTCCAAGGGCCATAATTACGTCCTATAATTTTGTCAGTCCTCATTAAGCTTGGCTACTGACTCTCTCCTGTTTGATCTTCGCTATGGTTTACGTCCCTCTCATAAAATTGATCGTCTTGATTTCCTTTCTCATAACTTCATTTCACGATATCAAATTGGAGATAGAAAGCTGACACATTAGTGATCGGGGAGTATCACCCTTCCCATTCACCACCAACGGTTTCTTCATTAAAATCTCACGATGGAGACTGGAATAAAGTCCTAACGAACTATACACCCTACGAGAATCAACAGGGATGTCAATTTGTCTCCATGAAAAAGTAGGAAAAGTTTCTGACATATTCTGTAGCAACACGTAAAACAAATACGTTAATGATAAATGATACCGGATCTGGGGCCAAGAGGGAAATTATTGACAGTCAAAAAGTAGGAAATCCAATTAAAGTAGGAATTTTGACATACCTAAACAAACAAAAAACATCCATAGATCTATTTATAGAGGACATCACATTTGAGATCTATTCTTAGGGGACATCAAAACTTGAGATCTATTCCTAGGACATATTCAAACGTAAGCGCCCTCCTCCTCCTCCCCTTTCACTCTCTAATCTATTCCCTATTGTGTCTGTTGGGGCCTCAATCAAAATAGCCGTCCTGCTGAAAGAGGCCTGTCGTTATAGCTTCCGCATGTCCTGTTATTAAATCCAATCAATGGCACAGGGCAGGGCAACCTGACCTAACGTCCACTGACACGAGGGCAATGATTTGTTGTTCTCTGACAAAACTCTTCCATTCATCATAATCTAAGTTTTGTTTGTCCTATTTTTGAGAACACATTCTCTCTAAAAGAAAACCAAATGCTGATGACATTGTGAGCCTATTTTGACACCTTGCTTATTTTCAGCCCAAAAAAAAAAAAAAAAATGCCCCGTGCAATTAAAGGTTCAGTGAGCTCAACATGCTTTGCTTTATCTTATCTCTAGTGCAATCTTTGGGTGAAATATGAAAAGGCTCATTTAAATATCCATGATAAAATCCATAGCCACTGTCGCACAAAAGTGTCAGAGAAAAGGGATACCAGTCAACTAAAAACAGAACTGTTGGCAAGTGGAACTGACACTTGGGATATTTATTTTAATTACATCACCAGAAATATTTGTGACTGATATTGTGAATTTCATTATTTTTGTCTTCTCTCTCTCTCTCTCTCTCTCTCTCTCTCTCGCTCTCTCTCTCTCCCTCTCTGCCTCCGCCAGGCTCCAGATGATCCCATACTATGTGTCCTTCACAAACCATACTTATGCCACAAACGAATATTGTTGGACATTTAAAAAAAATAAGTCTGTATATTTACAAACTTAGATATGACCTTACAATTTTAGATAAGACAAAGGCTGAAAAAAAAAGAAAGGAAGAGAGACAGAGAATAAGGAGGAAGCAAGCAAGAAAGAAAGAAAGAAAGAAAGAAAGAAAGCATGACAGAAAGTAGGAAAGAAAGAAAGAAAAAGAAAGAACAAAGAAAGAAAGAAGGAAAGAAAGAAAGAAAGAAGAAAGACAGAAAGAAAGAATACAAAAATTAGCATGAAAGAGAAAACGAATACAAAAAATCAGCATTTGATTACTCGCCTCGGCCAGGAAAAAGATGGGAAGGGATGGAAAGATGAGACAGAACGAGAAAGAGAGAGAAGGATAAAACAAATATTCACTAAAAATCACTCTGGCCAGGCTTCCACTGCTGACGCCGAGATATAGCGATATATTGCCGACAACAGCTGAGGGAATCAGACAGGGATTCGACATAATCTCTTAAAACCCCGGTGGTTATTGTATTGGAAGACCTGCGACAATCCCTGCTAGGATGGGACTTAACTGACAGGAGGACTGAGGCCGGCAGGCAGAATCAATGGCGAATACGCATTTGCACAACAGTTTCCCTCCGTCCCCCTCCCTCCCTACCCCTCCCATCGGCCCACCAACAACAAAACACACTCTTAATATACATAACAATAATAATAATATACTAAAATTATTAATTATAATTCTACTATAATAATACATGTATAATAATTTAATACTATATAACACTATAATTATAATTCTATAATAATACTCATACATAATACATGAACAACATCAACTACTGTATTTTAATTTTAACCCTGCTATTAATATTGACACTTGTAAAGCAAAGACTTGATCAATTTTTCTTTTTCAGAAATCATTTACTCATTAGAAAAACGACATAATTAAACTTCCGGCAATAAATGATGATGAAATTTTTTTTAAAAATAGCACAGTTTGATACCTATGATGTCAAACAAAACAGTACATACATTGTTATGACCGCCAGCCAAACTGAATCTCTTTCCCAAGTAAAAGAGGTATAAGACAAATATATATTTTTTTTTTTTTTTTGTCACTGAAATACAAACAATGGGAAACAGAAAATTTAATCATGCGACAAACTTGTTCTTTGCTGCTGTTGTTGTTGCTGTTGTGTGGTTGTTGCTGTTGTTGATGATGATGTTGTTGTTGGTATTTTTGATGTTGCTGATGTTGTGGGTGGTGATGTTGTTGTTGTTGATGATGCTGTTGTTGGTGATGTTGTTATTAATATTTTGTTGTTGCTGTTGTTGTTGGTGTTGTTGTTGTTGTTGTTAGTGGTGGTGATGCTGTTGTTGTTGCTGCTGTTGTTGATGATGATGATGATGTTGTTCTATTTTGTTTTTTCACTTTTTTCAAATAACAAGAGTTGAAGGGATTTTTTTTTTTTTTCGTGCTTTATAATGCTGTCTTATATCCGTGTACTTGGCAACGGCAAACAACTTAACTGGCTCATTTCCCTATCGCGCGGCAACCACAGGGTTAATGGATATTAAAACGATGTTCATTGCGCCACCGAGGATTTGAATGCGTCCCACGCCAGTGCTGTGTTCGAGTGGATTGTACAGGAGGGTTAATAAAAATGCATCAGTTCCAATTACCCTGGGCATGATTAAGTTCGATATGTGATACAAGAGCTTGGAAAGATAACATGACGATAAAAGAAATCCCCATACGCGGCCGAGATAACGTGGCGTCAAGTGATTATGATATGGGGACATTAATGAAACAGTGCATAATTTATTGGCTTTAATGCAATGCCACTCTTAACAAAAGACAACATGAATCTAATGAGAATAATTATAGGGTAGAAGAAATGCGAAAACAAAACAAAAATTGAAAGAAAGGAAGAGAGGAAGAAAGAAAGAAAAGCCGATTTCACGATAATTATTGTTTAACGCATTAAGCGGGCGATCAAAATGTGGAAACGCTTTGATCTTTCCTAGTCGGGACATGTTTACTTCCAGTATGTCTTTTATTGCCGGCCTCTCTCTCTCTCTCTCTCTCTTCCTCTCTCTCTCTCTCTCTTCCCACTTCTCTGAAACCTCTTCACTCCATCCACCCACCTGTCCGTCAATATACCGATCCATACATATACATGTATACATCACATACCCATCCATCCATCCATCCATCCTTCCTTCCATCCATCCATCCATCCACTTACTCACCCATCCTTGGTTCCGTCCGTCCACTTATTTACCCATCCATCCATCCATATATTCACCCATCCATGGTTCCATCCATCCACTTATTTATCCATCCATCCATCCATCCACCCATCCATCCACATTTTCACCCATCCATGGTTCCATCCATCCACTTATTTACGCATCCATCCATCCATCCATCCATCTCGCAGCCTTTATAACCATAAATCACATTTCCTTCATATTTCCCTGATGCTGTAAGCCGCATGCCTAATGAACAATATGTTATATTTGCCGAGTCCAGCTTTAGATTTACCGACAAGGCTCATAAATTATGCCCATATCTTCAGAGCTTGAACATTTCTCGAGTTTTATTCCTTTTAAAAGAGAGTAATCCAGTTTTGACGGAATTTAATATGTTGTAGTAAGACAAAATAAGATCGGGTATGGTAAGGAAAGGTGAGGTAAGGTACGATCAGGTGAGGTAAGGTAAGGCAAGGTAAGTTAAGGTAAGGTAAGGTAAGGTAAGGTCAAGTAAGATATAGTAAGGTAATGTAAGGTAAGATAAGGTAAGGTAAAGTAAGGTAAGGTAAGGTCAAGTAAGATATGGTAAGGTAAAGTAAGGTAAGGTAAGATAAGGTAAGGTAAGGCAAGGTAAGTTAAGGCAGGGTAGGAGTAAGAGTGCAAAGGGTCGAAAGAGAGAAACAGACAGACAGACAGACAGAGAAACAAGCTGACAAAAATATAGACAGACAGACAGACAGATAGAAAGATAGACAGACAGACAGACAGACAGATAGATAGATAGATAGATAGATAGATAGATAGATAGATAGATAGATAGATA
>JBCAUA010006493.1:0-13362 GCA_038406235.1 Peronia verruculata | reverse complement strand
AGATCTTGTACTTAGATGCAGCCGTACCTATTATGTGACATTTTGGAAAAACTGGGTCCGATAACACCTAATTGTTGTCGACAAACTGAGTAATATCACAGCGATGCGATAGACATGGCAAGAAAAGGCCAGACCGTCTAAAGGCGGACTTCGCATTATCAAGTATGGCTTCACCTGTTGGCTAAAGGTGTGCGGCGCAGTTGTAGGGTTAAAATCTCTTTCACCTTTTCCATTGTGACTGAGAACCTTGAAATAGATCAGTCTGTCAATATCCATCCTCTACTGTGTGTACCAACAGAGAGAGTTTAACCAGTTTATATTATGTCCAACAACTAAACTGAATGAACAAGGAAATGTTTGTCAGAAAGGCAGTGAAATATTTTGCTTGTGACCACTCTTAGTTTGTGCAATATTTTTCCGTTCCCTGAAATATCCCACTCTCTTTCCTCTCTTTTTCTTGAAGTGTAAATGTACCTTATTGTGCTAAGCACAGTATGGCCATGATCTTGCTGATGTGCCATTGAACCCAAAACGCAAACAAACCTTAATGTACCACCAAATGTCGAAGAACCTCTTGAACAGTTTATTCTGTGTGCATATCACGAGCCTCATCTCACAGCCACAGCCACAGTTGTGTTCAGGAAAGACCTTACCAATCATGAGCTCAGTTCTCTGCTGTCCTATCTCCATTTTTCACATTTTGAGAAAATTGATGAGTTGTGTTTAGGAATTGTTTTTGTACATAGGAGATTAGAACAAAATGATTTTCAAAATAAACCTGTTTGAGCAAGTGATGGATGAAATGACTTCATTATATGGTAGATTTACTGTCCCTCTTTCATATGACATATATATCTCCAAATGGCCCAAAATAGAGATAGGACAACAAAGAACTGAGCTCGCTCAATGTTCTTCATTGTTCATACCATGTTCTGCATTGACTATGGACCAGTCCCCACCTTACTAGTAGTTCCACCCATTTTGGTTTGGGCCGGTTCATATCAATCATCGCAGAATGCAAAAGCCTTTGGTGAATGTGCTACAAAACTTATGATCATTTTTATTGTTATTCATAAAATGATGTGCTTGGAAAGATTCCCATTCTGTGGTTGTTTGTTGGTTTTATGGTGTAACGGCACATCAACATGATCCCGGCTATATTGTGCTGAACATGTAAGACATGATTACATGACAAAAAAGGCTGATCAAGTACATGTAAAGTACATTACTGTATGGACGATGCATTTACCAGTTATAGAAGGAATATCAAAATATGTGTATAAATTTGGACAGTGTAATAATGCATTGTGAAACTTACAAAGAATGGATGTAAGTAAATATGCGGCTTCCGATGTGAATGGCTTCATGCATTCTGTGGGTGAAGTCAGAAGTAACTAAAGGTCATGGGAGGCTAGTCTAATTGAGAAGAATAGTTAACTTAGAGTCAGCACAGATCAGTGTGAGAAACAGGCCTGACTTATACTAGTTATAGTCCTTGCACAGTCTTTAGAGGCAATAAACAACTGAAGTTCAGATATTGTATCGTCCAAAATGAGAACTGTATGTATGACAGATTGGGATAACTAGAACTACCTGCTGTGGTCATTTTCTGGATTAGCTCCGAGTCCATCACCATCAGAGCTGGTTCAAATGTAACAAGTGAAAATACTTACTATTATAGGCTCCTGGCCCACTGTTGATCTTTTATAAGGCTTTCAGAAGTGGTCAGCTATGTAACCCTGTTAGTTACCATGGGTGATTGAGTCAGCTTATAACAATGTCAGTACCTACATTGGTGAAAGATTTGCTAATTGTTCTGCTGTCAGATGATAGATGTGTGACTGCCTCATGTAGTTGGTGATTTCCTCGGCCACACAAAAGCTAACACAGACACACAGCAATACAGAGACCATACATGCACCTCGTATATCACCACACTGTAAAATGGCAGCTTGAAATTGCATGGTTTCTACTGAAAAAAACAAAAAAAAAAACCAAAGTAAAGCCTGTATGAAGATTATCATAAAAATGTTGTAAAGGAGATAGCTGTTTGCAGATAGAAGGCTGAAAAGTATGATATAAGAAACACAACTGTATATTCTAAGTATCATATCGTGGTATGCGTTGTGTTTTGCCAACAAAAGCACCTGATAGAAACCTTATTTGTCTCAGTACCAACCGTTCATGCACTGTCATGTGTGTGTGTGTGTGTATTTGTACCAGGTGAATTCCATGGAGAGTTTCAAGTCGGCAGGGTCGTGCTCCTCGCTGGCCGGTCAGTACACAGCCTCACCATCCTCCTATCATGACAGTCAGAGGTGAGTTTGGCTCTGCTTGTTGGCTGGACATGATCACCAGCTGTGTGGCTGTGGGCAGATTTGTCAGCTGTTAGATATGGGCTATGACAGGAGTGTCCAAATGGTTTGAGAAGAGGGCCAGATTTTGTTAGATGAAAATGTGTTGGGGCCAAACATTCAGCTTTACATTCTCTTTAAACTATAAATATTACAATAATCAATGAAAATGAACTATTTATGAAGTTTGTATTGCAAGTGATATCCAAGAATATCTTGCCTGCACGAATGTGGAGATCTCAACTGCAGTAAATAGTCCTACTGAACAAAATCCATGTCTGAATTGACTTACTGTGACGAGGCTGTAGACCAGATGAAATTTGCACACAGGCCGGACTTTGGACATGCCTGGCATATGGGAATGACACAGAGACCAATGACGGCAGTTGTCAGTGAATGTTTGTCAGTGTGAGATTGGCAAGTAGTGCAGAATGGAAGTCCAGGCATTTGGGACAGAGGAAAGATTCTGAGAAAACCAACCTCATGGTTAAAATGAATAATTCTCCCAAGTTTTTGAACATTTCTGTCAATTATCTGTTATTCTTAGTTACATGACTAAAGTGCCAACCTAAAAATATTTCATATAGAGTTTGAAAACACAGGTTTGGGTTGAAGTGTTTAGAATTGATTGCATAAACAAAATGTGGCCTGATTGATGACTGACAGATTGAATGCACATGTTTTTATGGTAGGAACATGGGTGAGAAGTTGAGAATGCAAAGTCAGTATTGGTGCCAGTGAACACGGCTGTCCTGCTGAGCCTTCTGTTGGTACATTTCACAATCCAACTTGGTGCCTCTGCTTTTTGCCTGCGTCAGCAGCTGGAGAGTTGTAGAAAGCCTACATTATGGCTACAATACATGAGTTGTGTACCAGAATCTTTTGATGTCTGCCTGATGTCAGTATACTGTCTGTCTGATGTCCATGGTGTAGAGGTGGGACAAAGATTCAGTGTAATATCTGTTGTCAGTGGATGTCTGTCTGATGTCTGTCTAATGTCTGTCTGATGTCATTCTGATGCTTGTCTGATGTCTGTCAGATGTTAGTCAGATGCCTGTCTGATGTCTGTCTAATGTCAGTCTGAGACTGGTCTGATGTCTGTCTGATGCCTGTCTTATTGGCATCTGTCTGATGTATGTGATGTCTGTTGGATGTCAGTCTGATGTCAACATGTCTTTCTGATATGCGTATCTGATGTCTGTGTGATATCTGTGCGATGTCAGTCTGTTGCCGGTCTGATGTCTGTCTGATGTCATTCTAATGTCTGTCTGATGTCTGTGTGATGTCTGCCAGATATCTAACATCAGTCTGAGGTAGGTCTGATGTCTGTCTGATGCCTGTCAGTCTGATTGTTTGAGGCCTTTCTGATGTCAGTGTGGTGTCTGTCATATGTCAATCTGATGCCTATCTGATGTCATTTTGATGTCTGTCTGCGTGATGTCTGTTGAATTTCAGTCTGTCTGATGTCATTCTGTTGCCTTTCTGATATGCATATCTGATGTGTGTGTGTGATATCTATGTTTGTGTGTGTGTGTGAGTCTGATGCTGGTCTGATGTCTGTCTGATGTCATTCTGATGCCTGTCTGATGTCTGTCAGATATTAGTCAGATGCCTACCTGTCTGATGTCTCTTTGATGTCAGTGTGATGTCAGTGATGTCAGTGTGATGTCAGTCTGATGTCCATGGTGTAGAAGTGAGACAAGGATGATCTGAACAACATGCTTACAGGCCTATCTGTGTTTGTCTAAGTCCAAACTGTAAAATATTACTAGTGTTCACGTCTTCCTTTCTTACAAGAGATGCGAGGAGCCTCAGTGTTACTGTCACTTCATAGCTTAGAGTTATAGGCTTTTGTTTGTAGGGTTATTAAACTTATGAATAAGTACAACGCTATGTGATATAGTCTCTGAGTGTACGGATGTTTGTGTATATTTCAGTGGCATTGTTGCCTTCCAGTCTGCACCGTCCTCACCCCCCAATGAGATTTACCTGCTGAAGGAAAATGAGTACTACTCAGACATGGATAAGAATGCGGATGACTGCTCAGATACGGATAGAAACCTGTATGAGGAGGAGGAGGACCCCACCACCGTTTCCTTTTTCTTGGAGCAGGGGTATGAGGGCAGTTTGGACGATGACACCTGTAACACTTCCGTGGGCAATTCTCTGACAATGCTGGCTGGCAGTGATCGTGTGTTAAATAATGGTGCTGAGAGTTATGGACACCAGGCGGTGGGGATCAGAGAGGAGATCAGGCCACAGAACAGGCAGGAATGTATGGATATGGTCAGCAACCTCTCCCTGTGCAATCACAAACCAGACAACGTCACTGATATGCACAGTGAAGTTCTTGCCACAGTGAACATTTCAGAAGAGAAAACAAGCCATTTGGTGGCAGAAAATGGTGAAATTGCAAGCAACCAAGAGTCAAAAGATGATGCAAAAAACAACTGTTTGCAAGGTGGAGACCAACACTTTCACAAAGACCAGAAGAGAATATCCTGTGACAAAGAGGTTCCAATGACAACTTTTGCACAGGGCAGAAAAACATGTGAGTCTAAGTTATCAACATCTGATCGACAGAGAATTGACGGCCCAGTTGAAAGCAGTGGAAACGGTGTACCACTCAGTGATCCTGTGGGTGCAGACACTAAGCTGGTAGGTTTAGCTGGTTTGGCAAGTGAACCACCGTCAGTCAGCATATCTGGTGCCAGCCACGAGTGTTCAACATCAGCAGAGCTCAGCTGTCAGCAGCAAGTCCACACCCACACCACCAGCAGTGACCACTCAGAAGCTAACATAGCTGTTGGTCAGCAGGACAATCCATACCCCAACCTGAGTGTGAAGAGGGACAGCAAACTGGCGGCCATGCTAGAGCTACAGGACAGCCTGGCTGCGCAGAGTGCCAGACCAGGGAGTGAATCATCTATGACATCAGGCTCAGCAGCGTCGGTATCACCAGCAGATAGGCCGCCAGACATGGCACAGCCTGAGGGGGTAGCTCACACCGAGACAGACATAGTTCTGACGTGCACCACCTTGCCAACCAGTTCTGCAACTCCACCGGTCAAACAGTCAGCCTTTCCTCACCAAATTCACTGTGTCAGACAGCAGCGCTTGCGTAAACTGGGAGGGCAGATGGGCACCAATGATGATGATAGTTTTGCAGAGCTTGGTGCACGGTCCGAGACTTCTTCACCGTACACCGAAGTGTCTCTGCAAGATGCCTTGTCATTGGCTCACCAGCTGGAACCCTGTCAGGGGTCACCCGGCTCTAAGGATCTCTTGAGATACAACTCCTATGAGGGAGGTGAGGGAACTCCATACAACGATGGTAAGTGATTCACTGTTAGTTTCCAGTTTCTGTCCTTGTTCATGAAATGTTTTCTATACACTATTGCAGTATTGGTCTTCATGTCATCTCAGGGCTTTAGAGCATGCACAGAACAAGCTTGGGCAAAGTGAACATTAATAGAGTGTTAATGCCTGTATGAAAATGTTTGTCCCCAAGCAGATCACTGTAACATGTGTTAGACCACCCCAAGCTGGCTGAGAGCTTACACTGGTACCAAAGACACTATACAGATAAGACTGGACACTAGGCCAGTTTTGTGTTTACTACAACAGACAGCTTCCCCACGAATCAGGAATGTACAGCCTGTAAACAACAATCATGAAACCAAGAAGAGGAGAGCAGTGGTCTGCAGGCATTGATTACACACATTCAAGAACATTGGCATGTCATTCTTTTGTTTTCCCCTAAAGATCCAGAATAGATGTGTTAGAGCGCACATTGATCCACATCTTGAACACAAAAATAGTAAAAGAAATGGTGCAGCAAGCATTTTTGAATGACACAGTGAAGAGTGTGTCCCCCCTGGGAGGGGGCGTGGCTGTGCACACATTGCATAGTGATGAGAAGAAGAGAGTGTCTGGTCTTATCAGTTCAGTGTTTTTGCTGACATGACAGTAGATTCTGCTGTCACTGGAAAAGGATGTGAACCTATGGAAGGTCATCTCCTGTGAAGTGACAGATCATCAGACTTTGGTGATGAATGTACTAAAATTGTAGCACGACCAACAGGGAGTTGAGGTTTACCTCTCGGGTTTGATATCAGGCAGGTAAACAGAGGTGACATGAGGGCCTCTGTCTACTCCTGCCAATGCAAACTGACTTGTTTTGTGCCTTTAATGAGAACAGATTAGGTTTGTATGTCCTCCTTGCTTCCCAGCACACACGGACACACATCCAGACAGACTTACACATACACATGTGTTTATTTGCCAACAAGAGATATATTCCAATGTGTGTAGAAAAATGAAAAGTCCATATGCTAAAAAATCTCTGGCTGTTCTCACAGATTCTCGCAGGCAATAATACAGGAACAACAACAACAACAACAAAAAAAAAGACCAAAACAACAGTTGGTTATGAATGAAACATAAACATTTATCAACAGTCAATGGATTTGTTGTTTTTTTTCTGAGTTTTTTCCCTCCACAAAAGAACTACCAAGCCTATTTGCAGTGTGCTGCTTACAGTTCAGTGATGTGTCTTATACGCTGTGCTTCTGTCAGCTTTCTAGCTGGCCGGATGATGTCATCAGCACTGACAATGTTTAGTCCTCTGGGTCAGCCACTGACCTCTGTCTCCTCCTTAGCCCCTTCACTGCTCGCTTGACGTACAATGTGTGTCATAGTATAACTAGAGTGTTATTAAATTACAGGATACATTCACCAAAAGATGTGGTTATACGGTGATATACGCTGTGCGCCAGCTGTGCATCTGACCCCAGTCATATTTATGATGTGTGTTGTATGTCAACAGAGCAGTGAAAGGGTTCTAAACCCTGCAGAAATGAAATTTTATTGTATTATAGTTCACTGATAATCCTGCCCATTTTGTGAAATGTTCTTAGCACCGGGGGAGGAAATATGAATAGCAGTGAAGGGGTAAATAGGGTACAGTGTAGTATTCAGGAAAAACCCACCACCAGCAAATGGACATTATCAGTCGTGAATCATGTAAGTCAGAAAGTTCTGTTTTTCATTCGTCTTGTAATATTTCTTGGAAACCCTCTTTCAGGGCATATAAAGGCATCATGCCTTTATATAGTGCAAGTTTACTGGTGGGAAACTACCGGAACTGTATAAAGGCATGAGGGTTTCCAAAAGACAATCATGAGACAAAAATATATGTTGACCTAATTAACACGGTTTGCAACAGTTATAGTCAAAATGATATGTACACACTGTAGACTAGTTGGGCGCTGGTCAGTTTTTTATCATATGGAGTTAATGGTATTACTGTGAAGCTTTTTTATTTCTCTCTGTATTGGTGAAATATCTTTGCTCTTTCTAGCGTGGGTGTCGAGAATTTGGCAGTTAAGAATGATGGAGGTGATTCACTGCTGCAGCTGAATTTAGTGAGAAAATGGCTGATCTACTTTGTGTAAATTCTTATTAATTCTCATTTAGGTCTTGTCACGAAATAGCAACATTTAGACTTTTATTCAGTATATGTCAGGCAACTGAACTCTGAAATGCATTTTTTAATAGACTGAGAAGGATTTTATACAAAAAGAATATTTTAAAATGCATGAAAAATTCACTCACTCTTGAAAAAATGGTAATTTCTTCACTTTGGATTGATGAGCAACTGATTAGTTTGAGTTTTGATAACAGGCCTATCAGTCCTATAAATTTGGACTGTCTCAGCTGTTTATTGTAGCCATGTTGGGCTGCAGCACAGGTTGTTACTGTTACCATCTCATTGGTGAGCCTTCAGACAGTCACCCACATCCAGATGTCCCAGAGGATCAGCATAAAAGGATGGTCAAATTGTAAAAAGTGAGGGCCCAAGCCTTTATTCTTCTACTTTTAAATTGTATTCATCTGTCTTCCCGGTCGGCTCAGTTTGACAAGCGCCTGATTTCATCGTGTCGCGTCTCATATGTTTTCTCTGTGTGTTGCCAAATGTCAGTATAATATCTATTACTGTAGAAACTTAATTGTCTTGGTGTTGTTCTTTTTACAGATTATGTGGACATTTCCCTGGCAGTGACCACAGGCACCTGGTAAGTGACCTGTTCTCTTGCTGTGGGCTCTCTCTCTACCTCAGACAGCTGACAGGTAGTCAGTTAGACAGCAACCCTGACTGATCAGCTGGCTGACAACATTGTTTGTTTTGCTTATTTGTTTGTGTTGGGGTTTAGTGGCCCATCAGCACAATCACAGTTATATGTACATGTACAAACACAGAAAGTTATGTTTACACGTCAAGAAGAAGGAAAGTAAGAGAGTGGGACAGAGGACAGGAGCAAGGTGAGAGAGAAGACATGTCACCCGTGGAACATCGAGGATGGCATTCCATGGGAGACATCCCATCGATAGTAGGCTGTCACTGCTTGCAGGTGGGAGTGAAGAACCTACTTATATATCCTAGGCCCCAGCTGGGGTTTACAAAAGTATAAAGTTAGCTCAAAGTATATATACTGAGGCCATGTAAATATTGTTTTTGTATTTTGATGTGCCAGTCCTCTGTATGGCATAAATTGTTTGATATGGTGTGAATACATGGTAGCTTTTTTGAAAATAAATATTATGGGTGTTTTTTTACTTCTGTGCAGTGACTTTAACTTCACACTGCTCTAAGAAAATAGCTCTGTCTGCAAATGAGCTGACTTATCCATGAGCTCAACAGCTTCACTTCAGTCATTGACACAATGTATCCACAGGAAACCCCGACATGGCATTTACACTGTAGGGGACTGGATGAACAACCTGGCGACAGGCAGGCCAGGTAAGACAAAGGATCAGATAGTCTGTGCCATGTTCCTGGCGTTTAGAGTGGAGGATTTTAACAGTGGATCTGTTCCCTCGACAGTAGGTGTTGCAGTTGATGACCTAACTCTGATATCAGCAGGCAGTGTTGAGTTTACTGCACACTGGTTTGAAATGGCTAGATTTGTAATCCGAAATGTTTTCTGCAAATCCTCTTGTCTACCATCAGTTCCCTCTGTAATGGACAGTTTGTCTGACAGAAAGTAGGATATCACATGCTTGTTGTCAAATAAAAGGACACAACAGGTTTGGGACAGGATCTTTTGGACACTCTTTGTGCTGAAATTGTCAGTGATTAAGCAACATTTATAAAATACTCAATTTTGGGTTGCATTACCTGATTTTTTACTCACCATCATAGTTATTGTTTTGTCAGATTTATCTGGCTTTCATACACGATGAAACTGTTCTGTTTTGGTATGTGTGGTTTTCATATTGATGGTAGCAGTTGCCATGTTAATCCACAACTAAGTCAGGTTATAGTTTTGTCTGAAAATATCCCCTGGAAGTTCTTTTTCATGGTGCCTTTGTACAGGGCCAGTTTATACTTTGTACTGTGCCAGTTTATATGGCTTTGCGGAAAGCGTTCATGTCTGTTTTCCAGTGGGCTTTTCACAAGTCCATCTCATTGTCAAAAGCCAAGGGACACAAACTGTGTAAGAGTGGAGTTCACGATAAGCATGTCACTTTGTGTTTTTTTATGGAAGCACAAAATGTGTCTGTCAGATTATATGGCTTAGGAGTCAAAATTAGTTTTGAGCATTGTAGTAATGATTGAAAGCCAGTGTAACATATTAGTTAGACTCTGAAGTTGAATATCAGCCTGTTCAAAAGGCATTTTGATATAATTTTGTCTTTTTTTTTTTTTTTTCAAAGGTGTAATTTTGTATTTACATGGTTTGTGACTGTTATCTTTGATATTTTCTGAACTGACATGAATTGTTTAAGAATAAACTGCTCAGTCATGCAACTGACATTGTTTGCATCATCTGCTCTGTCATCTTATTGATGCAGAAAGTTCTGGTAGTTTTAGTAATGAAAAAAACAAAAAAAAACCAACAGATATTGGTTGCCACACTATGAATCATGATAGGGGGAGGTGATAATGAGCCATTCAAGTGAGAGATGCAGGAATGTATCAGATTTCAGAGGAGAATTTGAAGTATGTGACAAATTTGTGAAAACTGTTTCCATTTTTGTTTTATGATGCATGTGTCATTTATACACTCAGTCTCTGGTGAAAATGTGTGGAATTTTTAGCCATTTCTCTTACAAGTCCCAGCCCACTGGTCACAGGTCAATTCTAGCCCTTGACTTGAAAAGAAGTAGAGCAGACAAAGTTTAACAGGCCACCAGCATAGAAATGTTCAGAGACAAAAGAGTTAAAGACAAGAGCAGAGATGTCTTTTGTCTCAAACAGTATTACTGACATTGTGGATCAGAACTTGGTCTGTCGACTTCATCTCTTCCTCTTTTAGCCCACTCTAGTGCTCTGTAGTTTGTTTGTTTGTTGTGTGGTGCAGGCTCACTGTTTGAACTACTACACTGTGTTCACTTGCTCCCTAGGTCACTCACTGTGGGAAGTTTTGTCCAGTTATCAGCACTTGCACTCGGTCATCTTCAGCCTCCTGAGTGGACGTCCTGTACTGGTCATTGGGTCGGTCAAGCTGGAGACTGAGGTCGTCAAACTGGTCAATGCATTGGCTGTCTTTGTGCCAGCAGCCCGTAGGTGAGCAACTTTGTCCAAGGGAAGGTTTTCATTCAGGGAAGCTGTCACAGTTTGGCAGCTGTATTTGAAATGATTTTCATTTCCCTCAGGAGATTGGTTTGGTTTGTGCTGGGGTTTAATGACATATCAGCATGATCAGGGCTATATTGTGCTAAACTTGGTAAGATATGTTTACACGTCAAGAAGAAGAGAGAAAGAGAGCGGGACAGAAGACGGGAGCAAGAAGAGAGAGAAGAGATATCACTCCTGGAAAGTCCAGGATGGCATTTCATGGGAGACATCCCACCAATGGCAGGCTTTCACTTCCTGCAGGTGGGAACAGAGAACCTATTTCTATAGCCTGGACTGCTGCGGGAGGTTCAGGAGATTGAAATATAAAACAAATGAGGACATTTTATTTGTCAGAAGTTTGGTCATGATATCTGTAGGTGAAGAACACATGCTTTGTATTTCATATACCCATCCTTTGTTTGTAGCATGGAGCTGTTCATTCAAATATTTTTTGTTCTCTTTATTTCCAGTCAACAAGTGCTGGAAGTTCATTCTTTATAATACTTATTTTTTTCAACAATAGATTTTGTAATTTGTGAAAAGCTCTGGGGTTTGACCTTATTTTGGCTGGGATTGCTGGCTTATTCCCACTTCTTTCTTCATACTAAATGGTTGTGTTCTGACTACCAGGAGGCGACACCAAATTCTGGAGTGGACCTCCAAACCCCTGAAGATAGTGGACCTCACCAGATTGAAACTAGTGGGGGTAGGTCGTCCTGACAGACGGTCTGTAGACTCACTCATACCCAGCGCTGTCAAGGTAAGCCAGAGAAGGCTACAGATAACAAAGATACCATACTGATAAAACCTGACACTCTTTTCTTTGAATCACTAAAAAAATGCATGCACAGCCAGGCCCCCTCCTAGCATGTGTACAGTCTTCTTCACGCCATTTGAAAAATGCTTGCTGTGTCACTTCTTATTAGTTTTGTATCCCAGATCTGGTTCATTGTGTGCTCTAACTCATTTTTTTGGACCTTTTTGCGCAAACGAAAAAAAAAATGCCATTCCATGGTTCTTGAATTTTTGTAATCAATATCTACACATCACTGCCCTCCTCTTCTTGGTGTCAAGACTGCCACCATACAGTCGAGTCCGCTTAAATCGAATTTGCCGGGACCAGCCTCATGGGTTCGATTTATGAGAGTTCTCCTTCCAGTTTTTTTTGACAAAAAAAGTTGAGGAGGCTGCCGTTTTCTCCACACATTCCCGATGTTTTAATATTGTCGAGTATATTTGGGGGAATGCCATACTTTACAGCTATGGCCTTCTTGAACATTGCACCTCTGTCTATTTCCTGCAGCATTTTCATTTTCGACTCAATGGAAAGAGGTGCCTTTTTTTCTCTTCAGCGGGTTAGAGGAAGCCATCACATAGATCTAGTCTATAAAATAAAGCCAGTCAACTGCAGCCGAAAGAGCACGATGTAAATACTGACTAGAGCTATACTGCCACACAGTGATGGTAACACAGGCGCTTGGTGCAACGCCTCGGGCTGTCTACACATGAAGCATCGTAATAGTAATAGTACAGTATGTGCGCGTGTTTGACTGTGTCTACATCATGAAGATGCTTGATTATCGATTGGCATCGCTGCTCCAAGTGCGCCAATGGGTTCGATTTAAAGGAAACTCACGGTGATGGCTTCAATTTATGCCAGAGGCATTTAATGGGCACAAACAGGGAAAAAAATCTATTGGTTCGTTTTTATTCGAATTATCAGAAATTCGCATTATCAGAGTTGGGTTTGGGTGGACTCGACTGTATTTGTTTACATATTGTACAATCTTGACGCCAGGTGGTGCTGCATGTCACGATAAACACAAAATTGGTCTAGTGTCCCAACTTATCTGTATAGTGTCTTTGCAGATAACACAGATGACACAGTGTAGGCAAACATCACCTGCAGAACTGCTGCAGTATCTCACAACAGCTCTAACCTGATAGCCGTGATCTACACAATTCATAGTAGAGAGTTTGCTGTCACAACTTGTCTGTCATGTAGTTGTGTGAAAATGGGTGGGCTGTCTAAGAGGGCCTGTGGCCTGTGTGCTAGGGGTCTTGGGCTGTGGACTATGGGCTAGTAGGCCATCTATGTAGATGAGCATCGGGGGCCACAGAAATACCACATACATTGTGTTACTGTTACCAATATCAGGCATATGCATTACTCAAATCCACTAATGCCAGAAATTCTCTTGATAACACATTTGACCTCTGGTCTTGTTCATCTGGTTACACGATCGGATATGTCATCTTTGAAATCTAAAGCCAATCACTGTACAGTGGAGTCCGCTTAAGATAAACATGGCTTAAGATAAACTTCCGGTTAATATAAACTTTTCATAAGGACCCGATTTTTTCCTTCTTTATGACTACTAGTTC
>JBCAUA010006482.1:0-13362 GCA_038406235.1 Peronia verruculata | reverse complement strand
AGATAGATAGATAGATAGATAGATAGATAGATAGATAGATAGATAGATAGATAAATAGATAGATAGATAGATAGACGGATCGATGAATAGATGGATAATTATAAACAGATGACTAAAATAAGTGAAACTTGACAAGGAGCACTGTGTTAAGAAAAGTATGCTATTTTGGCCAACTATAATTATATACTAAGTACGTATTATTATGGCAATACATAATTGATGTATTCTACATTCTATAATTATTTAAAGACTTCTAAAACATCACCACAATACCCTTTTTCTCCCACCTCCCCCCCCCCCCCCACCCTCCCCGAAACATTTTATTTCTCAAAATCAAGAAGACCGTAAAATGTCTCAAGAGAAAATGCGAATTACCAACAGAATACGGTAAAGACTATGAATGGCTTTTTACCCTATCTCTCTGCAAGACACTAACTAAGGAGTAAAAACTTATAGAGTGGAATCTGTCTTAGACGTTCCCTAACTCAGATGCCTTTTCAAGAGTGAGACAAAATATATTATAAACCTACAGCATGGCAGTCTTCACTGTGTTCGGCCCAAAACATTTCTCCCTACTGTAACATATACATGTATATTAATCTGGTAATGGCAGAAGCTGAAAGTATAAGAAACCATAACAATAATACTTGTGATTTGTTTTGTCTTTCCGAGTTTCATTTTAAAACTCGACAAGGTTACGGCCTCAAAATGCTATAACCCGCCGACGGAAGATGATAATAATAATAATAATAATAATAATATTTCTTTCATCACCTTGTCGATGTGTCACGATTTGTACCAGATGATTTGAAAAACTGGGTTTTGGATTTGACGTGTCTCGTGATTTGTTTTTGTTTTGTTTTGTTTGGATTTTTCTTCTTGCGCTCGGCACTGTGCCGTGTACAAAATTTCGTCTTAACAATACGTGTCGCTAACTGCGACCCAGTCACATCGACAATAACATGCGGAAGGACGAGTCTATTATTATCCAAGACTGAAGTTTTGCACACGGCACTGTGTTATTGTTGTGGCCCATATTCGTCCATTTTGATCAGGTTGAAAGATCATAATCGAGTTCCAGTACGACAAGGGTCCATGATGATCGAACAGTAAAGTTAGGGTTTTTTTTTTTTTTTTGCAAGCTTTCCAACCTCCTGGCGTGGTGATTATCTCAGCTGAATGATGATCGAATATTTGTCAGTTTTGTCTATGATTTTATTCTGCAATGATCTCTCACCATGTTTGGTTGAAAACAATTTAAAAGAGAAAAAGCGCAGAGTGATTTACTCTGACATCTGTGTCTGGAGCCATCAATGAAATTTTTGCCTCCATGAACTGTAGCTTTTTATGTAAGACTGAAGTCAGTTGCGAGTTTGATTTTGTGAAGATGATTTTTCATCAAGCGGTAAGCGTAACAGATGTCTATATTGAACTATAGTCATATTAAATGAAGAATTTAGCCTGCAGGTATCGAGCACTTAATTTCTCGTGCTGGTATTTCAATAATAGTTGAATTGCCCAATTGAGTGTTTATGGCTAAAAGTAGGTCGATCTTTCGTCATTGCGGTCCAGCATAGAAAGGTCCAAAAAGACGGTTGTTAAGTGAAGGCCGTTGGTTGACAAACGTCAGTTTAAAAGTGGAGAGGGCGGGGTTAGGGGGGGGGGGGCGAGTGAAAGTAGGAAGGGGAGGGGGCAGAGGGAGGCAGGAATTTGGTATGGGTCATGAGGAGACATAAAGGAAAAACAGACCACGGATGAACTAAAGAAGGAATGTCAAAGTCAAGGCAAGGGAAGTCAAGCCATAAACGTAAGAACATCTGTAGAAAGTCGAAGATGCGCTACGAGTAAATAGGATTTAGATGTTTGTCTACATTCTAGGTCACATCTATAATGAAGTATAACCTCGGTCTATAGGGAGAAACTGGGAAGAAAGGATAAGGGTGGAAGCAGTCTCTCAAGCGACACATAGTCACAGGTGACTGCCACAGGAACTGCATAGCTAAATGAAATCTAGGTGGATAGAGGAAGAAGGGGGGGGGGGGGGGGGAGTGCCGTGGAGTGCTGCTCCTCAGCGAAAACATCACCGGTTCCAATCCTACCAGGGGGAGGGCATTTAAAGCCTGTCTGTTTTTGCCTCAGTGACTCAACGTCCTTCTGACTTTTTGGGTAAGGAAACCCGACATCTAGCCGTCACGGGTATAGATGAATATATTCAGGAGATTCCCAGGGTATATCACACGTGTTACAGAACTTGACATTTCTTAATAATCGTATGAAGAGTAAGTGGAGGTGTGCAATTGTCGGGACAAAATGTCCTATACTTCGGCAATGCATACCCAAAACTTTGTTCCTCACCAAAATCGGGCACGCACTCAAAGTCAAGTACGCTAATCTTACAGTCATATACATAGTTGAAAGGATAGCCTACATAGACAAGAGAATTAAAAAAAAAAAAAATAAACATGGACCAGCGTGGAACCACAGTCGTAATAGGATAGATAACATCAGCTTTCCAGTAGGCTTCAGACAGACGGTCAAGTCATATATTATATTATCTACAGTCAAGTTATGCATGATTTTTATACTGACCAAAGAACATTACATGCTATTACTGAAAACATTCTACAAAGTCTAGTTATTCCTTACAACTCTTCCATTGGGTCACAATTTGCTGAGCGAATCTCTTCCCCTAATAGATGTTGTCTTTTTGTCACAGCTTCACACTGACTAACCGAATCACTGGCTCTTCCTTCGTTCCACGTTCAAGTAGAAACTCTCAATCCTTACCATCTATTCATAAGACGACACAAATTGTCGGGATGCTTGGGACATGGGATGCAATGAGATACATGTACCATACAGGACTGGATAGATTACATGAAAGAAAAACAACACTCTGCTGAAATGTAGAGGATGTGATTGGTTTAAGTTGCATTTGGCACTGACGGTGCATCTGTTGTAGTGGCATTAAGACAGACAATGAAGTAATGAGAGAGAGAGAGAGAGAGAGAGAGAGAGAGAGCCAAATGACAAACAGATAAACGATATCGATCGATTGACTGATCGTTAGTAGCCAGACAGAAGACACAGACAGACTAGACCGACAGACTTAATAGTAAAGTTGATGGACTAATTACATTTGTGCCATCTTTTTCTGATTACCAACTGGTTTTTTTTAGGTTTCGGCTGACTAACAGTAAGATGGTTTTTTATTTTTGTTTCAAATTTGCAGAAGGTTTGCAGGTTTTCTTGCTATAGGCCAGCTCATATTTTATTACACAAATAGCTGACTGCCTCAGCCTCTGAAAACGATGCTTTCTTGCATGAGGGATCTCAGTGCTGAACCTCAAAGTCAATATTATTAACTACCTGCTGTCGTGTTCCATAGAACCTGATAGGTTTGCCTACATTGAAGAAGGTAGTACCGCCTAATAATGAGTAGTAAATGAAATATTACCAGATATGAAAATGTAGCCTATCACAGGGTGTTAACAAAAGGACACTATACATGTATTTTCTTACAAAGTTCTGAAGCATATCTAGCTTTTCTGTACTTAATTATGCGTGAATGTGTGTGGATGAGCGTGTGCACCAAGCCGACGTGATTACAGATTCACTTAAGAGGTATTTCGAGAAAAATCACATGACCGAGGATTTTCGCTCACGCTGATTTGTTTACTTGCTCTGCGCATGACAGACACATCTTGACGAATGATGAGCTTTCAAACCTGTCACATCATATAAACAAAGCCACATGTGAGCGATGTTGTCTCGATCATGTGACCGATCTCGAAATACCTCATTTGACATTTAAAAAAGACAACAATATGTCTATCAAATAAGGACAAATAAATAGCTAGTGTAGTTTCCACAACACTAGACACTTCTCAGCTGATTTACTCTTTTGATTATTCTCTATTGCTTAGTGGACACATTACTAGGTCACTCACACACAGTATGAATGAATAGCTGACTCAAGGATATTAGCTACGTTACATTACAGTGACTGGCTAAAGAACGTTCTGTAACACAGCCTATGGGCTTGCTGTAGAGGGACGTATTTCAGGTTCTACGCATTGCCATGTTTATGAAAGCTGCACCATCAGCTGATACCTGCATGCCATGAATGCATTAGATCCTAAGACTCATACATAGACGTCGTGTCGAGCTTGAATAGCAGTACACAACCTAGCCTAGATCTTGACCTTGTGCCTCATGAATTTGCTGATAAGATGAGACCTCACTTTCCACAAAACTGAACTGTGCAAGCGGTTGAATTTAACTTTCTCCACAATAGAGATAATCTTCATAGTATAAGGAGATTTGAATTTGCAGTTATTTGAAGCGTATTCGGTGTTTCATCTTCAGATCGACGTTCAACAAGACCACGGTTTATTTCACTGGATCTTAGTGTATAAAAGGAAATAGGGGGTTGGCCTTACGTGATCTACTTCGAAATTTACATCGGGCTTAGTAAATCTGCATCGTCAGTGTTGTGTGATTCTCCGGGATGGCGGACAAAAGGACAGGACTTATCCCAACTAAAGGTAAGCTGTAATAACTTGTTGTCGATCTTACTAAGTGGGATAGCCAGTAGGTTCATTATCAATAGCTGGGTATTGATGCTGAAACCTCCTAGTGAAACAGCAGGTTTATCACAAATAGCCATTGAAGTTTGTGTTACAGCTTTTCTTCTATAATGTTACGTCTTTTCTGCTGTATAGTTATCAGTATCTGAAGCTGATAGAGTTACGTTGCTCTGATTGCTTTGAGAGTTGATGCACGAGCCAGTGACTAATACAGATAATAATATCATGATTGCTATTTTGTTTGTTTTTATGAAAGGAAAGAGATGTTTATCATTGCTTTGATATTTGATCCTCGGGTTTATGCTTAGCTAGCAAGTGTTGTTTCTGTATGTTGCAAAATTGACCTAAACAACAACTGATAAACCTCGTATCATTATTTTCTTACACGTTTAATGTATTTCTGTGTGGGTATGCAAAGCGTGTGCATTGTCTGTGCATGCTTTACGGTCTGGTCTGGCTTTACTTTATGCTGGCTAAGTAGGCAGAGGCTCACGTCAACACCCAGCCTTTCGTACGAACATACACCAGATAGGCTAACCGTCCCAAAGGTTATCGCTTTCGCATGACATGATAGATCCAACCATTGTCTCCTGACAACTAAAACAATGCCCATGATATCGGCCCCTTCTACCCTTTGCACACTAGTCTGTTAAAACATGTTAATGATGTTGCCTTCCTCTCTTCCCCTGTCCGAACCAGATACACACTTTACAAACTTGAATAACTTGGCAGGCATTTGCATCGAATGAAAGTAAAAAGCATCGATAATACACAATCGACAGTAATTTCTCGAGCTAGTTCACTGTACCGCAGTATACAATACTCGCATTGCAACAGCCTGCATGGCCGAATTGGGAAAAACGTTACACACTTTGTTAACCGTCCCAGTTTAAATTTCAGACATAGGGTTCGTGATTCACCACACGTAGGCACTGTGCTAGCAATGAACACTGTTGGCCTACTTACTAACAGGATGGCCTCGCGTGAATAGAGGCCAGCTGATATTGTCAACCAAGGTCAGTTTGACATGGCAAAAGCAGCAGGCGAGCTTGATCGCGAAATCGTCTAAATCGTTTTATATTTGATGTTGTCGCCGTTTCGAATAAATTTAAGGGTTCTTATGAACCGTTTCGAATAAATTTAAGGATTGTAACAAAGGCAGCTATGTAAAGGGTTCAAATGTAACACTGAATTATTATGCTAGATCTAGTATTTTCAACAAAGATTAGATTAACTCGTTGGATTGATTCTTCTCTAGCTCCTGTTTTGTTCGAATAAAAGGAACAGACGGGAATTTTCAGATAAAATATACAAGGATGAACGTAAGCAATCGAACATTGTGGGTGTGTATCTATGCTTATAAGTATGTATTTATGTATGTACATATAAGTACGTACATAATAATATGTATGTATGTATGTATGTTTGTAATATGTATGTATGTATGTATGTATGTATGTATGTATGTATGTATGTATGGATGGATGGATGGATGGATGGATGGATGGATGTGAACGTATACGTGTGCGTGTGATGTGTGTGATGGATATGTAGGTATGTTTGCATATGGAAATTGTCAATGTATCTTCGTGTTGTGTAATCTTCACATATATTTTGTTTCAATTGTTTTCTGTCAAAATATATTTCCTTATGAGCAAATAAACTATATATTCCTGTAAACTAATCGTATTCGTCGTGAAACACTACACTGGGTAAAATTCCAACTTTGGACTTTTCTTATTGGAGGTTTCAGCCTCTCTGCGACTGATGCATTGCCCATATGCCTGGAGCCGTGTTGTGACATCAAAGCACCCAAAATATTATCATACACAATGCTAAACCGTGATAGTATATGAAACGTTTTCATGTACTTAGATATAACATTTTGTCTGCACAAAAGGAAAGAAGTCGCTTGTGAGACTTAAAAACACTCCTTTCGTCTCCTTATTTTGCCGCCATGAGTCCTGAGCAGTCAAAAGTCACCGTCGGACTTGATCATCCTGTGTAGATGCCTCCTGCCTAACCACCCATCAGGCGGTACAACACGGTCATACCGGAATATTAGTGGAAGACCAAGACAAGGCTTGACTGATTCCGTAGTAGCCACACAGAGCCCTTCATTTGCGCGGCCCCCAGACACCCGTCTAGCTACTGCTGGAAGCCTATGATTAAATCACCCTAACATCTGATAGTGAAAGCGGATTGAAAGACTGGATTAAATTCGTTTGCAACATAAATGCTAACACTCAGAGGCCCATGAATTACATCAATTACTGATGCCGTGCCCATTAGTTCTGCTGAAACCCCGGTCTTGAAATCAGAGACTTGTATCAGATATTGAAATACAAACATTCACATCGCCCGGACGGTGTTTTTGCTGAAGGAAATAAACACATGTACAAATTGCTCGAGCCTGATTTTATTGGCAGCATTTCAATTGATTTCTGAAATCTGAAACGGGTTTAAAATTGGCATAGAAATGGCTAAAAGCCGCCACAGTTATCAGTCTTGACGAACATATCATGGTCTTCAGTTGTATATGACAATTTTATGTAACGTCATACAGTCAATGCATGTTCAAGATCGTCATATCGCCATTGAAAGTCAACGACATGTTTTTTATAAGCTTTTCAACCTCCTGTAGTGGTGGTTGTCCACAACCGTGGTAAAAAATAACATAACACTATTGCGTTATGTGATCAATTAAATTCTGTTGAAAGTCAATGGTAACAGCTTCAACAATTATATAAACTTCTACCCCCCATATAGATCTATAAAATTTGTCTGCATACATGTGCGTGTGAATATATCATGTACGTACACCGCGTCTCATCACCTGTCAATTGAACTTCCTTTTGAAGACAAATAAAGTTTACCTGATGTTATCTATCTTGCTAATCTTGTCACTATCTCATGAAAAACATTATTGTACTGTCTTTCCTCAATAATTCTCAGGATTTTCTTGTGTCGAAGGGACAAATAATACCTCCGAGTAAAATCAATTGGCAGAGTAAATACTCTTTTGGTGTTGCTTTATTCAGTCATCTTACAGCTTTTCTGTATCAAGCAGAGCAGACTCACCTGCTGACAAGTAAGTAAGCACTCATACAGACATTCAAACGACGGATGGCATACAGACAGAACGGCAGATACTAAAACAGAGCAGACTGTCAGACAGACACATGTACATAAATATATAATCAGACAAACGGGCAAAATGGCAGACGGGCCGATGGATGGATGGATGGATGGATGGATGGATGGATGGATGGATGGATGGGATGGATGGATGGATGGATGGATGGGTGGATGGATTGATGGGCGGATGGATGGATGGATAGATGGATGGAAAGACGGACAGATGAACAATAGACGAAGACACAGGAAGAAAGTAGACAGACTGACAGACAGGCGTTAAGACAGAAAGACAAAGGACAGAGAGAATATTAGAATAAGTAGGTCGGTCTGTATGTAAGTAAAATGGTAAGTACACGCAGGTAAATTGATATTTACAATCATAATTTTTAACAAACCTTCGATGAAGGTGATGAAGGATGACTTGATTCACACACAAAGGTCGACATGCTCATAAGATTGCTGGTATCTCCTGTGAAGTGCTGCGAATTCTCCACTTGCCGCAACAGGTTTTTCTCCGCCAAACGCCTGATTGGTGTCACATGAGTACTGTTCCCAACCGAGGATTTCTGACCTCCATGAGCAGCATTGGTCACACCGATAGAGTCGGCACTGCCTTTTCGACTGTTGGTCCCACTACTATTCTTACTGTCTGTCTCATCCACAAGTGTAGACGTGGACGAACTTTGTCTGAACAGATCGCTATCGTCCCTGGGCAGAAAGAATTCTGGCCTCGGGGACTCTTCGGGCGCTGCTTTGGCAGACCAAGACAAACCGTCTTCAGATTCGAAGGTTGCGTTATCTGTTGATTGGTCTGCGTTGCTCAGCTCTGCATGCACCGCATCGGTTAAATGCCCATTGGCATGCAACCGTCCTTTGTGGCTGTGGAAGCGGATATGAGGTAAATTGATATAGGTCACCTTGTCCGAGGGCGTCGTTGAATCAGCGAACACGTCGTCTGAGGATATGTTGAGGTCCACATTTACATCTTCTAAAGGCACAGGCTCTGGAGGTTCTGGATCGTCCAGCGATCTGGTCCGTGAGTTAGGCTCAACAGCCACGTAGTTTGAGGCAGAGCTCAGTTCCTGGGCAGCCACGCCATCCGTGGAGGCACTGCGAGCCTTGTTGGTGGACTCCGGTAACGACTGCTTCCTGGTAGGGATAGGAGGCGGTCCCACAGCACGTTTCCGACGTCTTCGGATCGTCAAAACAACGTGCCCCGATTTGATGGCCTTTTGTAGTAATACTCTGGGGAAAATAAAATATGATAAAATGGTAATATGGTAAAATTAAATATAACAAGAATCAACCGTTCACATGAACACCTCTTTATTTATTTTTATTTATTTATTCATTTATTTACTTATTTGTTTGTTTGTTTTTTGTTTGTTTGTTTGTTTGTTTTGACTGGCATGTTTCACCAACATGAGAACAATAAACACATTAATCACAAACAACGAATAATTCACCCTCTAACGGCAGAACACCATCACACCAAGCAGTAACAAAATTTTATCAAATCAAATGGGTACTATTATGTACGTTAACAGTTATGATCTTCACATTCGATTATGATATCAACGGCTGAGAAGTTACAACTTCAAAAATCCACTAACTGATTAGTACTGTGTCACAATGGTATGTTATCGACAAATTTGTGTGATCTTCACTCAGGATTATGACATTAATGGTCAAGAAGTGAAAACCTGAAACAGAAACAAATGATAAAAAAGACCAAAGCCGTCTTGCCACAGAGTCAGTTCTCTACCATTCTAGTTGAGATGAAAACATCACTGAGTTCCAGTATTTGTTGTTCTATCCCTCTCCACAGCAGTAAATCTGATATCTTATCTGGAACACAGTATAGACCCATGGAAAATGAAGCTGTAATATTATCCGCTTATACTTCGTAACTGATTTTTTCTGATCCTATATAAAAAATTTTTAAAAATTAAATACACGTTTACAGATGAAGAAGAAGTTGTTCCAGTTCTAACAAGTCAGTGACCAGAATATCACTAAGGTTGTCACTGTCTCATCACGACCCGGGGACAAGAGCAGCCCCTGACTTACCATTTGGGCCATACATAGAGGACGAGGTGGCTGATAATAGATTCTATTGTGGCGAACTGGGCCAAAGGTCGAAGCGTATCAGTTAGGAAAAGGTGGAAATAAAAGTGCACTAAACTAGTGATACTAAGGGAGGATACTATGAAAATATTATGTATTATGGATCAGTAGGTGTTGGATAGGTGAGAAGTAGTGCAGACAGGTGAGCTGTGGTCTGTTTATAACGTATAACAAATGGTAAAAGTGTAGGTGCACTTCATCACTATTTCACATACTGAACATCTATTCTTCACATAAACATATGAAAACCAGTGCAAAAAGATGTCAAGTCACTATGTCAAGTCACAATTTATGACTTGCAAATTATCCGTTTCAGGCAGACATTACAAGGAAGAACACGCAGGTCACCCCTATACAGAGTAACGTTTTTCTTTTTAGACTTTGCGTAGGAATCCACTTCAGATTAAGTCCAAATATTCTATTTTACATTACTGTTTCTTCAATGAACTTGCAACTGAAGCCACTAAAAAAAAAGCATGAATTCAAACGTTTATATACAATGAATTCTCCAGTCTTCCGCTTTGTAATCCTCTAAATCGTATCTAATGGATATCACCTGAAAGATATCTGTAACCGGCCCTGAACTGTCTTGTCTGTAACATTCATAGGCAGCTAAATGTGCTTATTAACACGATCACCTTATAAACAGCTATTAAATGCCTACTAATTCCACAAAATCCGAACGGAATTTCATCACTGTTTCAACATTTCGTAATAGTACGGCACACAAAGATCTAGATCTTTCTCTCTCTCATTCTCTCTCTCTTCCTGCTGTGAAGAAATGGCAAACAACGTTCTTCACCTGGCAGGTGCATACTCAGCACTTGAATAACGTACTCACTGCAAAAATCTCACGTAACTGGCTGAGTTAGGCGCATGCGAGAAAAGGACAATGTGTGCGCTAGGAGGGGAGTGGGCAGCGACGTCAGAAAATCCCACTAAACGAGGCAAATTGAACTCGCAGGGTTGAGTAAGTTCAAAAGAGAAATCAATGTCGTTATTGATTTGTGGATTTATCTTATCTATGTGGCTAAGCTTATCGACAAAGTGAGTTCACTGTGTGTGTTGCTCGAAATGACACTATCATCAGCACATACAGCGTGTTGTGTATGTTGTTGTCACTGAAACTTCAAAAGAAGGGTTGTTGTTGTAAGGGAACTGCAGTGCAATTTACAAAGAGCATTCCTAATCATGAGACTCAGAGGAAGTGATATCTTAAACCTTTCACGGGATTTTTAGTTAAATTATTTATCAAGCCTGCTTGAAAATTATATATAAATTAATTGTGATACTTGTGATATAGACCACAATAGATATAGAGAGGTTTTGAAAGCAAGAATTACGAAAAGACCCTAGGTCTGACAATAACGATGGTTAGTAACACCAATACATAACATCACAGCTTCATGAGAAAGTTTCTGGCTGTGGCGTAATGAAATATTTCTGATGTCACAATCAAATGGAGAAGAACATTTCAGATATTTCACTACGGGTTACACAGACTTTGTGATGGAAATGACGTGACATTGAATCTTCTAAAAAGATGTGATTTTCGATGGTGTTCTCATATTCCTGTTAACTAAACAGTACACCGGTTTGCTGCAAGACTGATGATTTTACCAACTGTTAAAATACGCGTTTGGCTTATAAACATACTCTGATGTTTGGGATCTATTATATATGACGAATTCCCAAATGAATGCTCCAATTATGATTTGTTATACGAAGTGTTCTTATAATTAGTGCACAAGTAAGAAATCCAAGCGTCATCAAATTATCCAATGCAGGAACATGTGTTGAACAGACAGTACACTTTCATTTAAACGTCACTGAGTTAAGGCACATTACTAATCCATGAAAAGACATTAGCAAACGCGCTCGCTTTTTAAGCAACATGCAACATCTGCTAGTTTCATCCACTGAATCATCAATATTTATAACGAACCATGACGGTCACTGTGCACTCCAAGATGTGACCTGTGACACAGAGACATTTCCTGCATACGATTTCTCGGTGTTTCTCTGTCAGATTTTAAATCTCAAAACTGGTGTACTTGAGAACACTAAAATATAAGGACTGCTGTGCGTCCCATTTCTTTTCAGTAAATAGATCTGATGTTCTTTTCAATCTTACGATGAAAAACAAGGGAAATCATGGCAAGAAACATGGCAAGAGGTCTGGATGGAGGTATGATATTCGCAGAGGAATGAAAGCTATGAACTGACAGACTAACAGAAGATAAAAATTTTGCCTTTTAATCATATTAATGAAGGCTAGAACAAGCTAGCTTTAGAAAGGATTCCATTGACTAAGCACTATATAACTGTATCTGTGCATCAGGCTGTGGCCTGAGATCTCACATGAGGGTACACAGATGAATCAAAATGCTAGGTTGGATTTCTTCGATTACTATTGCCCACTATACAGATACGTATCTTGGAATCTAGAGGGTTTTTTTTTTTTCTTTCTTTTACTGTCATTAAACTTTGTTACTGCTAATTCCACTGGATCGTCTTGCTGCTTTATCAACTGACAATGATTAAACATGACAGAGACGTTAACAAAGCCAAATCTGATTGCATATACTGTCACCAATGTAATATGAGCAATAAAGCGTGCAAAGCAGGAAAACTGAATCAAACACTTATATACGAGAATTACATGGATTTAAATATTGAATATTGCGGCGTATTTTGAAGATTAAACTGAGTCAGACTAAAATATGTTAAATTTTAAAGGCATTATCACCTGAATGAACCGGAAACATTCCTGATAATGAAATGAATTCTGATCATCTTTTTCGGATGAAGGCAGTTTTCGTGATTTGAGCTCGCCTATGTGGACTCAAAAGCCTTTGATGTTTTTTTTACACTTGATGAACATGTCTCCTCGCACTCAACAGCCCTCCTCCGCAGGGGCCCGGGGTTTATAAGTAAGTTCTCTACTCCCACCTGCAGGCGGTGTAAGCCCGCAATCGGTGGGATGTCTCCCATGGAGTACCATCCTCGACATTCCAGTGGTGACATCTCTTCTCTCTCTCTCTCTTTCTCTCTCTCTCACTTTTTTTTTTTTTTTTCTCTCGCCTTACGCCTGTCTTCTGTCCCGCGTTCTTTCCTCTCTTCTTCTTGACGTGTAAACGTATCTTACAGTGATTGACACAATGTAGCCGTAATCGCGCTGATGTACCGTTAAACCCCAACACAAACAAATAAACATTCAACAGCTCATGAATAAAGCGACCAAGATGAATACCACGTTCATATGATAAGGCTCAAAAAGAAAAACACGTCATGGCTTAAATAATTTTCCTCTAAAAGATGTATGCAATAGCAAGGTATTAAACAGTCAAGTGATCTTCTTTCAGCTGTTCGTATTTCAATGCCGAACAGAACGCGCGCGCGCGCCCGCGTGTGTGTGTGTGAGAGAGAGAGAGAGAGAGAAAGAGAGAGAGAGAGTGAGAGGGGGGGGGGGAGAGAGAATGGAGCGAAGAGACACCAAAGTCAGCAC
>JBCAUA010006471.1:397-13362 GCA_038406235.1 Peronia verruculata | reverse complement strand
GGTAATTGGTGTGTTCTTGTTTTCTTTAAATTGTGGTTATAATTCTATCCTACCCAATCTTGAGAAGAGCACTTTCTGTTGGTGGTGCTGGTGGGTCCCTTCCCTGAAGTTCATGGGAGTGAACATTGTTATCACCTTTCTGTAGGAGTGCACTTGTTAATGCCTCTTTTGTGGTGAACTCTCTTGGGACTCAGCAGATTTGAACTCTCTTTTCATGTCTTAATTGAATTGCAGTGGACAGTGGCTCACCTCATTATAGCAATATGTGGCAAAGTCACTCCCTTGAGTCCTTGGGACTGTTTGTGGCCTTTATTGTTTAGAAATAGTCTCTTGAGACTTGTGTGTTCTTTGTCAATCCAAGTTAGATGCTAGTTTATAATTGCCCTCTTCCCAGTGTGTATCAGTATCACAAAATTATATTTACTGATGCACAATAACTTGTTTAAATGTTGTAGGTATGCTAAGTGCAGTATGAATGATGGCCTAGAGGTGTTGAATAAAACCAGGAACGTGTGAAATCCAATTTCATATTTCTAATTTATTTTTTTTTCTTTTATTGATGAAGTGGAGTAGCAAATACTGTCAATAATATTTCGTAATCCACACACTGTGCAAATTGTTCCTCATTTTCGGGTCTCTATGTCGAACTACGTGACTTGTGAAAAAAGAACTACACTCACCGCATACAGTATTAAAAACCTCTGGCTACTTATCTGAGTATTGGTTTATGCGTATGTATGTGATAGTTTGCAGTTTTGTTGTATAGGTATTATTTGTCTGCTTCAGGTAGTGCCCTTAAAAAAAAGGGTAGGGGAATAAAAGGGGATGCAAAACTAGGTAAACAGTATGACAAAAGAAATCACAATACTCTCTACACTTGTTACATAAACAGAACAACAGTGCATTATATATGCACACTTTCTTTTTATAGTTATCATGAATGAGGTTTTATTATGATCAATGTATAAAGAAAATGACGCTAATTTAATGTGTCAATAATTTGAATAACTTAGGTACTCTAGTATGAAGATGAAACTTGCTGTTTACCTACATTATACATCCCCACCCCCTTTATTCACACACACACACACACACACACACACACACACACACCACATACTACACACACACACACACACACACACCACACACACTCAAATAAAGTAATTAACAATCAGAATAACAATACTAATGTATTAAAAGAAAAAAAAAACGGATGTGTCATTTATGCCACGGTCATGTAAATAAACTCTGTTTGAAGTGTGTGTGTGCAATATAGTTGTAAAAGTAAGTTGACAAATTTCAAAAACAAAAAAACAAAGCTATATGACTTTTTGTGTGTTTCTCTTCGCACGTATTTTGATTATTATAAAACAATAACTAAACGAATATATAAATAAAAGAAGACTGGGGCCCTCTTGGTTCAATGTCCACATTTCACAATGGTAGAGTTCGTTGTCTATGGGTGTAGCCGATTGGTTTCCAAAGTGTTAAGTATGAGGTATGTCGGTTGTCTTCTTTTGCCACAGCGATTCCCATCCAATGGTTACTGAAGTGCCAACCAGTGGCTATAACCCACTTTACAATTCTCTGCCTGTATGTTGGTACTGGGCTCTGTCTCAATGATTGCTTTGATCTGTGTCATACACCACTGCCATCTCTCAATGTCTTTGTTACGTTTGAAACCACGTAGTCATTCTGCTCATTTTCCTCATATCCCACTACAGTGAAGCAATCATTTTATTACCCTGCGTCAGACTAGGTATGTCACTCTATAGACGTTAATCAAACACGGAAAAATACAAACGCTTAACTAGTACCGACAGTTTAATGGGAGGGGTGAGGCGGGGCGACGAGGGCAGAGAGTGGGGCTGGGGAGGGGGGGGGAGGGGCGATAAAGGGGCGCATTTTAACTTGATTTTGTTTTCTCTCTTTTTTTGTTTTACCTCAGTCACCAGTCAATGGCTTAGCTAGGCAGAGATCCAGGCTGGGCTTGCATTGTGATCTCCCCCGTCAATCTCCCATTATGTTCAAGTATAATTCACATCAAGCATTCTTACAAATTTACTACTCAATTATCATTGCCGTCTTAGAATAACGTGAAACTTCATGAACTTTTGCAGATTTGTAATAAATACATTTACATGCAAACAAACTGACCCTGTGGGATACTACTATCTCCAGTCGACGTTTTGGAATAGAGAAGTGGTTAAGACTCTTAGATCTCAAATTCTGGACTGTACATAAGGGCATAGTAGATGTGCTAGATAGCTGGCGCGGTCGACTTCTGAAGTCGAAAACAGAAAGTTGCCAACGTGTATTCAATCCTGTCTTTTATAGGCAACCAATACAATGATCTGAGTAAAGGAGTGCTGTGGTGGTACCTCGAGGTTGTAAAGGCTAAGTGGGCTGCATTGTTCTGTACCCTTTAAGTTTTACAAGCTTATCGTCTTGCAGCCCTATTAGAAGAGAGTTGCAATAATCTAAACGCGATAGTATAAAGGTGGAGAGGACGGTTTTCATAGCAGTATCATTGAAATAGGGTGCTAGATGACTTATTCTTCTCAGTTCAGTATAGCATGTTCTAATCAACTGATACATTTGATAGTACATAGATAATGTCTTATCCAAAATAACATCTAGATTTCCAGCCTTGTCAGAGAAAATGATTTCAGAGTCACCCGCTGAAATGACTGTCAGGGACATAGAGTTCAAATTCCCCTCAGTCGAGCATGCCATTATGTCAGTTTTGTCATCATTTAATTTTAGTTTATTCATTTGCATCCTGTCTTTGACGGATTCGATGCATGACTGAGCATCCCCTATAACATTATCAATCTGGTCTGGGGTTGAAGATTTATAAAATTGTGTATCATCAGCGTATATGTGATTGCAAATTTTCGCTAATATTTATTCTCTATAACTACAACTTGAGATCTGTCAGTCAGATAAAACGTAAACTAAGCCATTACAGTTCCAGATATACCATAAGTAATTCATAATCTTTGAAATAGTATAGAATGATCTAAAGTATCAAATGCTGCAGATAGATCACATTATTTTCCTCATATAGATGACTTCTTGATTGATTTACTGATGCTCGGGGAGGGGAGGGGGAGGGGAGTTCCGGATTCCACAGATGAGTTAACGATATTATTATTCCTCTCCTGCTATTTTCAGGGATTTAGCTTAAAGCCAACTGATGCTGTTTTCTCAATTCTTCTGTCTCTCTAGTTTCCTCCTAGCTAGTACAGTACTTTTTATATAGGATATTATTCAACAGTTACTGATTTCGATACATGGTATAAATCACCTGCTCAAAAGAGAAAAATAACAACAAAAACAATAACAAAGATGAAAAAGAAAAGTTTGGGAAAAAATGAAAACGACTAACTTTGAGGCCATTCTTTGCCTATGATGAAACAAAAGAGTTTCATAACGGCATTAATGTCTCCTTGGAAAACATCTCGCACAGGGTTGTCCTCCATATCAACACCAGCCCCGCCTCTCGCACCAGGACTGGTTAGGTTGAGTTGCCCTATGTCTGCCATCTTCATCCATCTGTAAGGCTTGAGGAACGGAAGTGCACTGGGAGAATTGTTGTCTTCAACGTCAAGCACACAGAAATGAGGACCAGAGAGGTAAGAAATTCTGCTTAACATCGCTTCAAATTCTCGGCTCCTGTCAATGGATATGCGCAAATATGGACACCTTTAGTTGTTTTAAGGAACATTCAAAGAGCACTATTTTTCTGTATTTATTTGTGTTTATTTGTTTCATGTTGATGTACTGAATGTCTCGCGTTTAGTACAAAAATGTGATCAACGATATAAGATTATTTTATCAAGAACGCGCTTTTTTTGGATGCCAAATTACAGACATTTAGAAAAATTCCCATGAAATAAGGGATCAGAAGAGGCTGTGTGCAAGTATAAATAACATAACGAGCATCGGGTAAACTGTACGAAACAAACAGAGTGGAAGAAGCAAAGGGTTATAATACAACCGTAATAATATTATCACTGTTTGAACTTTAAACGCTGTGAGACGTAACAGTGAGTTATCACATAAAACTTAGGGAGGATGGTGAAAGGAAAAGTATTACCTATCTCAGTTTTGTTTTGTTTTTGCCGAGGACTCATTACGTAGTCCACGGTTTTTGCCTTGTTTGTTTGTTTATTTATTCGTTTATTTATTTATTTAACCGGAGTCTCCAGAAACAGCTGAACAGAGCAGAAAACGGGCTGAGCGGGTGTTGGAAGTTGCAAAATTCATCATGCTATTTCTCTTTCATCCGGGCACTTTATCGGCATACAATTCAGATTAAACTCCCTTGAGGATTTACTATTGAATGGAAGATCGTTTCGCAGATTATCTGCCCTTTACAAAAGAGGGATTTGTCTAAAGGGAGATCATCTCGATCAGACTTTTTCTTCCCTATGCCAGACGAAAGATGTACTGAGCAAGCAGTGTAAAGAGGAAAAAAAAACAAACCCCTTTTACTGCTTGCCATTCGAACGACTGATCGCCATAAAATTTGACAAAATTATAATATTAAAAAGAAAACATTCTCTTTACATCATACATTTTTTCTTTTTTTTTAATTTTCATGATGTATGTTTCAAGTAGAGGACGCAAAAGTGATTTTTTCCTCTCTTTACACTGCTAGTTCAATCTCTGTTTTGTCTGGTGAAGGGAAGTAATAGGACTGACCACAATGATCTTCAATTATTGTCATAACATACATCAATTATAATCCTTTTCTTTCGGCTGTATTAAAAAAAACAACACACACACACAAACAGATCGTATTTGAATAATTCTGAGCGCCCAATTTCAGGTAGAATCATTCAGCGGTTTTTGAGCCCTTAAGCCTTATAGATCTATGGGTGTTATAGATTTATAGCATAGAGATGTGTATATTTATTTTCATCTGCCTTTATTGTTATTGTTGTTTGTGTTAACCACTTTTGTGTGTGTGTGTGTGTGTGTGTTTTGTTGTTGTTGTTGTTTTTTTTTTTTTTTTTTTGTTTTGGCACAACATAAAGTGATTATTACCATTTTCATTACATATATAATTATATATATTATATATATAAAACTGCTAAGTCGGTGTGGATCATAACCATCCCTAGGCAGCTGAAAGGTTAAGACAAGGACTACTAAATCTCTGCCAAATAATGATATATGGTTCAAAATGACGTGAAAGATTACCAGAGAAAAATCCCTTAACTGGAAAGCTTCTGGTAACCCAGTGTGGGTACTGGGCATGAATCTAAGGCTACTTCTTGTTAACTGCGACGCACGTAAGGTAAAGTAGCCTTCTTCCGTGCTTACCCTATGTGGTATCTTCAACAACTTAGCACTATCTGCACTGGTGGGAGGTCTGCCAGAGATCCTTTCATTGGCAGTTAAGCAAGGAGAGATGATGTATTGTGATTACTTCTTCAGATATTGTTTTTTATTATCTATATTGATAAAGATTTTGACGAAGCAGAGACCACCAACAACGATGATGATAATACATACCTATCCCCGTCATCCAGCACTATAACAACCACCTGATACTTTAACATCTCGTTCAGTTGAATGCTCATCTCTGTTTCCCTCGGTGAAAAGTCAAAGTTTCCCTACGTCATATGGTGAAAAAAAAAAAAACATAATGACTGGGATTAATTATGATTGAACTTTAAAAATGGCTAAAACATTCATCTAGACAATGAGAAACACATTGTGTCGACATGACACATCATTCATACTCTGACAAAAGTCTATCATTTTCCTAACAATTTAGAATGTGAGGGTTTTCCCTGCTGAAACATACATAAACGCTACTATAAATTTAAATACAGTTACATGTGTATTTGTTTTTATTCACAAGATGAAGTCAGAATAAAGTTTAGAATATGAGTGATTTATTTGTGGCCTGCACTTACCCGAAGATTTTCTTCCGTATCCAGACCGCATAGAGCTGACAGAGTGTGTTTCAAGCACCGCCCAAATCTTGTAGCATGACCTTTGTTGGGATCACTGAGTTCTTCCTCATCAAAACAGAACAGTACATCTCTCTTTACCCTGAGGTCCCTGCCAGAACCAGGAACATCCTCTGACTGGGTCTCACTTCTTCCCGCACAGTGACCAAATGTCATCTTAAACAGTTGTTGAAACAATGGCAGAGGATCTGTATCTTCACTCAGTCGTTCATAGAGAGCAGATAATACAACTTTCATCCTCAAATCAAAAAGTGAGCCTTTGGTCCAACTGTCAGATGTTGCCATTGCTTCTTTCATCTCCAAAATATTCATAAATTTTTTATACGAGGGCTTCTTCAAATTGCCTGACCTCTAAATAAGCAGTAAGACAATGTTTAATAGTATCCTCATTGTTAATCTCCTCCTCGTCAAGACTCAGTAGTTCCTTAATAGCTGGAAGAACTTTTTCATACTTCTCTGCCAGGACAAGTAACTGTATTTTTTGTTTGGTTGTGGCTGGCGAGCGCTCTTCATTTTCCAACCTGGTGCTGAGCTTTCGAAAAGCTACCCAAACATTATTTTCACAACCTTTGATGTCGGGTTTTGATTTCGCCAATTCTACTGCGTAAGTTATGGCCTTTGTGAGGTTCTTCTTTCCTTTCTCTATATACTGCTGTTTCTCCTCCCCATGAGCAGTTTCTGACAATTGAAAATAGCAAAGGCCAGCTCCCTCAAGGGCACTTATTACAATTACTCGGTGGAAATGCATGGCCTCTGGAGAGTTCACTAATTTGAGGAACTTTTGTAGAGCCTCTGACAACTGACTAGTTCTTTTTAAAATCTGACCCAAGTTCAAAAGAGCAGGAAGATTATTACCATTTGAAGTGTGTAGGCTTTTTTCCAACGCTAAGATGCCCTTTTTCACCAGATCATCCTCTTTGTTGAGTGGCCTGAACTTGTTAGGACTGTTAATGTAAGTACTTAACATTGTCAAATTCGTACAGGAATCTTCAGATGCTGTCCTGTTGAGTTCAGGATGTTGCTCTTGCTGTCTACATTCTTGATGACCTTGACTTTGATAGACTTTTTTGGTGTTGCAGACTCTCTGGAGATCTCCAGCAGCAGTCTTTTCATCTGTAGAGAAATAGGCACACTGTCTTTCCTGCGCTGAAACTTCTCTTTCCGTAGAACTGAAAAGTTGTCGTGTACATTTACTTCTTGCCAAATCATCCGTGGCTCTGTTTACATCATTGAATCCATTTTCCAGATCAGCTTTGTTTATATAACTGAGGCCTAAATGGTGATAAGCAATTGGATTAATATCTCGAATTGTCACTGATTTCTCAAGTAACAATATGGCACAGTCAACATCAACATTTTTCAAACTTTTTCCACAGGAAGTCAAAACGGTGGGAATTTTAGAGCCTTCTTTCAACGCCTTGTCACACAAGTCACTTAAATTTTGATGATGAAATATGTGACCATAGTGAGGAAAATCCGTCGGTGGGTAATCCTTCCTTAAAAATGCTAACTGAGCAAATGCCAAACTTTGCACATTCTTGCCAGCATCTGTATTGTCTGTGACTTTAAATAAAGATTCAGCTGCCTTCTTGGTATATATATTCATTTATACTCCCTTTTTCTGGGCAGGACAAGTTGAGATTGACATTTGTCATCCTCCTGTACATAAGACCAAGCCCATATTCCCATAACGCTTTGTTAGGTTGTTGTTGGAGTGCCTCTTTGAACAGTGTTATTGCCATTCCACAATGAAACCCACCTCCCAGTCTACTGTGGCAATAGGCTTGTTCAGCTTTGGCTGTTGCCAGAATTATTTCAAAGTTTGGCGCAGATTTCATAGATCTGAGCTTTCTCAGACATTTTTGATTTTCTTCAAAATTCCCACTGCGCCAGCTTAAAAAGACGCAGTTCCCTAAAGCTGTCATATTCTGCTCTCTTGTTAGTTTCATTACTTCATTGTTCAGTACTCTCGCCTTTTCTACTTTATCCAATCTGAAATATATCCATGTTAGGAAATTCTTGTTGCGAATCTTTTCTTCCTCATGAGATTCATCACCTCCAATCTGCAAATCCTCAATCAGCTTATTTCTAAGTGATTTAAGTTTGGGCAAACCAATTTCCTGTTGTAAATTCAGATTAAACATACAAGGAATCTCTTTCATCTCTTCTATGTCAGTTCTGTCTGCTTCATATCGGTTAGAAGCCATTTTGATTAATGAGTGACTGTACGCTTTGACCAAGAGCTGATGATCTTCACAAGTTCAGTGATCTCGACCTAAAGTTCCTGTCAAAACTTCCACATCCTGAACTCCGAATCTGAAGAAAAAGCACATTTTTTTCTTTATACTATTAAAGTTAATCTGAATTGTACAAAAAAAAAAATGCATCGTTTTGAAGATTCTGAATATATATATATATATAAAGTGAGCGATGAGATCATGAAAACAGTTTGGTTAAATAACTTCAAATAATTTCACCTGATTATTGCAAGTTTACTTTGATCAAACCTCAAAACTTGTCTGTGTTCAGAAGTTATTGCAGATCAATCATTTAACTAAAATCAACAAACAGTATATGTCTCTACATGGAATCTGACTGGGTGAATTACACTGAAAATAAGAATGATCTTGCAGCTAAAATTTACTAATATCATGAATAAATCAAGATGTCACTCATGACAAAATAAAAGTTCACCTCCAACTAGCTGCCCATCTTTTCCATAAATATCTACCATAATATCGGGCTGCTCCTCAGAACGATGAATCATTGCATTTAAGGGCATCTGGCCACTGTAAGAATGCCGCATTAACCTTTGTCTCAGAATTGTGATGTTGATTATTTATATTAAGATTAGTAACAATGTTAGATTGTTAGACACAGTAGGTCTCTATTACAAATCATTGATGTAACTGAAGGAAAAATATAGTTACATTGTATTTATAAGCAAATAATAATGAGTTACAAAGAGCGAAGCTAGTGAGGTTGTGTTGCATAAAAATCAACTCAATAAATAACCTGATCATTCAGGGATAAACGAAAACACAGAGCAATAGTAGCGTCTCGATTGAGCCCATCACCCAGAAATTTTGTGCGTCTATTTTTAGATGAAGGGCAAATATCGAGCTGCACTAGCTTGTGATCTATGATGGCTAATAGCAAAAAGTTAGTTTCAGGACGAAGAACATTTTGTTTTTGCAAGAATTTCTACGGAACAGAGGGGTCTCATGTAATAATAATATTAAATTTGGAGTTTTCACATAGATCTAGATCTATATCCTACTTATGGTTCTGACATCTCCCTCCCCCCCCCCCCCCTCATTATTTTCTGCCTCATTAGATACAGACTTAGATCTAAGCTGAATAAAATGTTTATTCGTTCATTTATTAGTGATACTGATAAACCTTGCATTCAATGCATCTAGCATCTAGGCAAGTTTTTTTCATGTGTAAAGTAACAATAATTTCGGCCTGGGTCAAGATTTGGATCTAGATCTTAATTCAGATTTAGACTAGATAAGATCAAGATGGAGTACTAGATGTAGTGAGATCTAAACACTTGATCAGTTGATGGACTTTATTTGCAGTACAGCAGATCAAGATCTAGATCTACAGTACTTTAAAATGAGCTCAGATCAGCCATAAAATGTGAAATGGGCATACTGAATTTTTGTTACCATTATTTTCATACAGTGAGCATTTTCATAACAATCACGCTTGATTTCAATTAATATGCTTTTCATTTCATCATTTGAGCATTGCGGGGTAAGCTTGTTTTGTTAGCTTTATGAACAGGAGGTGGATAAAGATGAGAACAATATAATTAAGATACAGCAAAACTCTACTCACAAATTCCTTAAACAACACAATGCCTATTCAACATACTCTTGTTCACAAGACCTTAGATAAAAGCCCACATGTTTTTTTTTTTCCTAATAGTGAAATAATAGAGAGTATTTAATAGAGAGTATTTATATAGCGCTTATCCCTGTATTTACAGGCTCTAAGCACTTTACAATCTATTATTATCCGACAGACCCAAAGAAGACACTCATAAACGTTCTCAGCTTCCTGGGAAGCATACAAGACGGCTGCCTGTTAGGCGCTCAAATCCTTATCAATCTAACAATATCAATCACTGTCTATAGTCGGGTACCCATTCAAACCTGGGTGGAGTCAGGAAATGTCTGTAAAATATCTCGAACCCGGAACTTCAGATCCCGAGTCGACGGCCTAACCGCTAGCCCACGACACCACCGCGATGATCCCTGAGAGTATACATCTAATTACTGTCTAGTTAATTAATTTCATATTCCCTTGAATGAAATCCAGAATGTTCTCCTTGCCGAAGTAGATGTGGTTGCAAAACTGCTTGTTTGACCTTTGCATTTAGATCTGTTTTATTTGGGTAGACAATCCTTAAGAGTCTACATAGTTGCATTGTCTAGCAAACCGCGAGCTCAGTTCTTTGTTGTCCTATCTCCATTTTGGAAGATTTGGAGATGTATATGCCATGTGAAAGAGGGACAGTAAATCTACAATAATTATGCTGTGTAGACATCTCACCGATCACTTGCCCAAACAGGTATATTTTTAAAATCGTTTTGTCCTATCTCCTATGTAAAAAAAAACAGTTAGTGAACACAGTTCATCAATTTTCTCAAAATGTGAAAAATGGAGATAGGGCAACAAAGAACTGAACTCACGAAATGTTTAGACCTGCCGGTTGCCTTTATTACGTAAAATGAAGATGGCAATCTTGCTCAGTACAAAGGCTAAACTATGACCGAAGCAGAGAGTAAGAAACTGAATGAGAAGAGAAGAACTGAGAGAGAGAGAGAGAGAAAGAGAGAGAGAGAGGGAGAGAGAGAGAGATTCGGTGGGTAGGAGAGGAGAGGAGGGAGGACGGGAAGGTGTCATAGTATTATGACATTAATAATAATAATAATAATAATAATAATGATGATGAAACTTTTTCGTGTAGTCCAGGCTATAGAGAATACCTTCTGTTTATTTTTCTTAAGCCTTTCAATCCTAAGAAAATAAGATTATCTCGGCTTTCTAGAAGTTGCAAGTTTTTGCAGAGAAATTTTGTGGGTAGAAATTTCGAATTTGGAAATTCTGCCCCCACAGCGGCACTCAGGCCTACTCTTCGATCGATTTTGAACTGGCAAGGGATCTTTAACGTGCGTAACGTACTTACGGGACCTCCGAAATATATCCGTCCTTATCCGACAAGGCTAGACGTCGGGCCTCCCTACCCACAGGAAGCCAGGGAACTCTTGAGTCACTGAAAAAATGCGTTCTTTCGACCTTCGTGTCCTACCATCCCCCGATGCAGGACCAGCGAGTCGATCCCGCCCTGTTTTCTCCATGAGCAGACGCCATACCACAGAGCCACTGACGTACCCCATGAGTATTCCCTTTTTTTTTTCTTTTTGTAATTTTTGTAACCTTATTCATCTCGGCCAAGGTAGCCTTCGTTAAGGGGGGAGGGGCGCGTCCTGAAATGTGGATTTCGCCCCAAAAACGCGATTTTGGGCTTTTGTTTTCTCTTAAAAGTACTGCCTTTTCTTTGTGTAAAAATGGTATCAAAAAGTTGCCAAGTCAATTCTAATGTGTTTGACCAATGGTCATTCAACGGTAGACCTAGCGTATTGCCAATCAGGATTTAGCTCCACCTGGCTCCTAAAAGAGGCTGTAGATCATCGTAATTTGATTATGTACGGGCAAAGCGTGCAAAAAGCACTTGAATATCACTTCTCCTAGCAATATCACGAGATTCAGTGCCAGGATTGGACACTGGATGACCACTATGAGGCGAGAAAAACTGCTGATCATGCAAATTTTCAATATAAGTGTTCTAAAATGACTTTTCTCGTCCTATAAATGGCGCAATTGTGCTTTCTTTCTGCTACTAATAGCTCAGCTGTCGACTATATGTCATAGTAAAGGTCAAAACACTCTTGGTGTGCACTACAAATGATATAGGAGGCACACAGAGGCCTTCAAGAACCCGAAAGTGGCTCTTATAAAGATGGGGGGTAGGAAGCAAAATTGGATAAAAGATACGCCCAGAGAGTTACAAAAAGGCAACAAGAGACCCAGAAATCATGCAAAGTAGGCTAGTATTTAAAACAAGGCTGTTTGGAGCCTGAAAGCCGAACAGAAAACTGTTCATGTCAATATCTCGCGGAAAAATAACTTTAAACGCGATTTTCTCAAAACCCGGTTTTTTTACCGTCTTTTTTATATCTCCTTTTTTGCTTCCAAACCGATTCTACCCAAATTTGGCATGCATCATTGTCGCTACAAAACAGCAATAGTTACGTATTCGCGTTAAATTCGGTGAATAAGTTTTATAGAAAATTGGGTTTTTAGTTTGAAAAAAATGGCGAAATTTGATTTTTCGCTATATGGTATTTTCAAAAATTTATAGAAAATTTTTCATTGCATGGAACATGCAAAAAATATGTAACTTTTTAAATGTTATATCACACAATACATTCACCAAGTTTTATCAAGTTTTGCTGAAATCCGGCGAAGGCGATAGATTTTGAAATCAATCAATTTTATTGACGCCAAAATCTAAGATGACGGCGCTGCCATGGCAATGGTATGAAAAAGTCAACTTTTTTTTTTTACTATTTTCCTCTAATTTCAACATGCTGAATACGATGAAAAAGGTTAAAATAACCTAACTCTAGTAATAAAAAAAAAAAAATCACCTCTAGGACGCGCCCCACCCCGCCCTTAAATATTGCACTGATACGTAAAAGTGCGTCAAGAAATTCTTATCAGACGATTAAAGAAGTGTTTGGTTTAACGTCTGTTGTCGTTGATTATAATTTAGAATCTAACGATCTAAAAACAAAAAACTATGCATGTACACTATTGTGGTACCATTTAGATGGAGGCAAAAAAAAAAAAAAAAAATCTTTGAGGATTTTTAGTAATAAGCAATTGCGAAAAAGG